>ML795006.1:336014-347336 GCA_009831015.1 Picea engelmannii | reverse complement strand
AGATTAGTACTTCATTAGAATCATGCTCTGCATGAATAACATAAAATTTATAATAATTATAAGGAAAACACCAATTAGTGGATACACCTAAATTGTTATGTTGCACTAGGTTTCTAGCAAAGGCATGCAACTAGATGTTTTGGTAGAAGTTGTTTTTATTGATGCACCTAAATTATTATATTTTACTAGTGCCCTTTAATATCTAAAACATTGGTGATCCATGGCTACAAGTGCATTGGAGAAACAACATGTCAAAAATACATCAGTTCTAAACATTGATCAAGAAACATTGATGATCCACATTGGTCTAGGTGCACCGATGCTTCTATTTCAATGTGAACCCAAGTGTAAAAAAACACAAAATGCAGTAGTGATCGACTTTGGTTCCAAAAAATTTGTGCTCCATGACCCATGTGCTTTAGAGTGCTAATATCCCAAAAAGACATCAGTGCTTCGCTTTTGTATTGGTATATTGTTTCTCCTATTTGGTATGGGTGAACCAATGTTCCTATACGGTGTAGGTGCATCGATGCTCTTCTTTAGGTATGGGTGCACTAGTGCTCCTAATACACCAAATCACTAAAAAATAATGTCCCAAATGCTTGAGACTAAGAAATAAATAAATTATATTGATGTCCACAATATACCAGCAGCACCAAGAAAAGCTACACAAAATTAAGTAATAACTACAACTTATAGTTTTGTGCTTTTCATCGATTTGGTCACATGCAATTAAGCTTTCCAAAAATGCAACACTGATTATTACTCTAATACTAGTTCTTTGCTAAATACAATTTCAATTCCCAATGATCATATTTCCCCCTTCCCACCTATAAATAGGAATACAAAACACTGGAATTTCTATGGACCACTCCCCCTCCAAATTCTTCCTTACTACCATCTTAATATGTCAGTACAATATTTTCCACGGAACAGACAGTGGGACATTTTTCTTCCTACACAAATCCAATAAGGTTATTACCCTCCTATGTAGAAATGCCTTCATATACCTCTTTGTTCTGGATTTCACATTATAAAAATGGGATGCCTGCTTCATTACATAAAGTTTAAGAACTTTGTTATCAAAGGTTGACATATCTACAAACTATGCTAACTGGATGCATAGAATGAAAACGTCTTGTATGTTATTGCCATCTTCACATCTAGATCAGAGATAGGTTCTAAAATTTATTTTGGGACTCTAAAGTGGAATGGCAGCCACTAAGATCTCTTCTTAAACATAAAACACCATGTCCATGACACAATGAAAATAATGGTAATGCTCTTTGTCATGTGAGACACAATGAAACATGTCACAATACTTTCAAAGTTGCATATATGATATCACAATATTTTGGAAGTTGCATCATTAAGAGAAGCTAAAATTATCATTAAGTGTATAACAAAATTACATTCAAAGATATATACAAGCCATAGAAATAGCTTTGTGTATATTATCAGCTATATAATATACATCTAACTATCTTATATAATTATTACATGACATCATGAATTTCTTTTAGTCTTCTTTTTTGCTTTCCAATGCTTAAGCAAATCATCAATGTCCATGTCTTCATTTACTGGGTGCTCTTTAGCAAATGATGTTGTTTCAGTCCTTTCACGCTGAGTACGTCTGGTCTCATACCCATGGTGTGGATGCTGCTGTGAGGGGCCATCACCTAAACAAATAAAAAATATTGAATTTATATGGCCAATTTTTAAATAGGGTTGAAGTAGTTCATTATTATTGAAAAAAAACTCTGCAATGTAATTATTTAACTGGTCCTCTAGGCAGCACCGTTGGAATGGTTTCCTTCTTGTTCACCTAATCTTCAGGTTGAGGATGATCATCTGTGAAATTCTCTATCATTGAAACATCAAAATTTATAATTACAAAATTTATAAGTACAAGATTATTAAGTATATGATTAATATATAGACATTTTACCGTCATGGGCCTCTACATTCACAGGAACATCTTGGGGCTGCACCTCACTGGGATGGGGCTACTGGGGAGCACCATGATCTTATAGATGCATTAAAATATCAATGCTCTGTTGTTCAATACTAATGGTAGGGTTGATAGTGTTTCTCCCCTGATTAAAACAAAGTAAGACATTAAATTATGGATGATATCAAACATCTACATATTTTATAAGTAACAAAAGGTTAAGGTGGATTGATTTTTATTTACCTTATCCAAAAAATTGGATCTTGGGGTCTGCCTCATGCTTTTCCTATGGTAAACCACGGCTTTATAACCGTACTTGTAACCAAGCTGGAGGTCTTCCTCCATTGTTTCAGTTCTGAAGTCGTCACCCTGCATTGCAAAAGGGTATGGTTTTTTAATGTTTTTGGTTGTAATTTCCTTAAAGTTGTAAGGTGATACAAATAATATTGTTAAGATGTTTGGGTACTTACGATTCGTGACCGTAACCTCAAGTAGCCGCCCGGGCCTAGCTTGTGTTGGCCATGTTTGACAATCCTTACTTTGGTTGCCTTCGAAGTGTCAGGCAACCTATCATCAAAATTTTCAAGTATGTTATATATAACAACACTTTTATTTAGATCTAAAGAAAAATAAAGCTAGTATTGAATTCAAAAAATTGTAATTTACCTTGGTGTACCAGTTCTTTGTTCTCCTTATTTTCTCAAAATCTTCTCTTTTGCATCATCAATGATTGCCTTCCACTCTCTCTCTGGAATTGAGGGAGGATGCTCATACCTAGGATTTACTGCTAAGCTTCATCTATAAACATCCCGATTATATTTTAAATATTCACCCGCTACAGATGTGACCACTTTTGTATTGAGCATGTCTACACCAAAGAGGCCTTCAAGATAATCCATAAGTTCCTTTTTGACGTTGGAATTCTAGCAATTCCACCTCATGCGTAAGGTTGCCCCAAAAATAGACAATGCCTTCCTCTCTACGTGCCTATAAAAAAGGTAATTTCATACACACAAAAAGATATGATCATTAATTTAAAATTAATAATCTAGATGAATATTTCTATATGAGGACAACATTAAACGATTAAAATATGATTTAAAACTACCTGGGAGTCTTGATTGTTTTAATGGAAGTCTATTATTGTCAACCAAAAATGTGCACGGAAGGGCCCCCATGCTTGTCACATGTCTAGCTCTAGGAAATGCATCCATCTCAACCACATCACTATGATCCTCATCTCTGCCACCCTCTCTAGACTTTGATCAAGGTGTGGATGCTTGTCGGTGCGTGTCATGGATCCTATCTACATGAGGTGTGGAAGATGGAGAAGTAAATAGTTCTCTAGCTGCTGTATGACCACCCACATTAGGACTCTATAGCATCTCTATAGTTCCACTACTACCAATCCCGAGCTGAACAGGCTCCAAATATTCCTTTATAAAAAAGTTTTTTTTTTCTTCGTGGGATAATGTAAAAGTTAAAGAACAAAGTATCATAATTGAACACATGAGTGCATTAAACAAAAATAAAAATAAATTATGGTTATTACCTTATATGTGTTAAGTTGTGACATAAGGAGCTTAATCCTTTCTTTGACGTCTGGAGTTTGTTCTGGACGATCTAATAAGATAAATAGTTCCTTGTTAGCTTTAATGATATTTTTTTTTAATGAGAGCATCGGATCAGTACAAGAATAAAATCCCTCCTCATCGGTGGAATCATGATCCACATGGTCTGCTGACTACATATAATTTCAACAAAAACAATGTTGTTTCAATAAAATTATATAAGCAAATAATAAAAACAATGTAAAATGAAAGTGGAAATTGATAATCATTTACATGTTCTGTGGCTGGCCCTTTTCCACGATCATCCTACCACATTATAATATAATTAGAACCCCCAAATATTTAAAAAATTGTTAATGATAACAAAAAAACAATGTTAACGATAATATTTTCAACAATGTTAAAGATAATAAAAAAATATAATGCAATAAGTAGAGGTTTCTTAAAGAGGTGTTGCATAAGAACCTACACACCATTAGTCAATGTGTCTATTTGATTCAAATGGTAATCCACTAATAACTCTTCCCCAGGAGCTATCTTTTTTATTGCAAATAGGACTACTCGATTCTCTTCACATCCCTCAAATTTGCAATTTGGTTGTTTGTTTGTTGTCTCGGGTCATGTGTTGTTTATAAACCCTGCGATATTGCCAAAAGCTTTAGTCCTTCCATCAATATAGATAGTCGCTCCCTTATTTTTATCCTTGTTTATTAGTTGTATATAATTTGCGGCAAGTGCATATCTCCGCATAATTCGCATGTATCGGACCAGCCACATCCACTCGTTATAATTGTAACAAGATCTGACATAGTCCATCAATTCAGTTACTGTATTGTATTTTACAATTATTCCATCCATGGAAAATAGCCCCAAGCCATGCAGGGAGGATGGTGCAATGCGATATGTCCTATTGTTTACAACGAAGTCAACATCTATAGGATGTAGTTCCTCAGGTACCCATTGCTTCACCAGATGCTTATACCTGAGTGGAACATTTATGTGTCTTATGCTCTCATCATCATAAGAGCATGATCCTCCTTTGACAAGATAAAATTTCATACGTCTACATAATTTTATTCTGACTTTTTCACCTCTGGTCCTTGTTTTCTTATCATATCTACTAGATGTAGTTGCATTTTCGTCCTCCATTTGTCCTAATCTTTCCTCACTCGACGAAGAAATATCTGACAGGTACTTGTTTGGTTGTACCTTCAGTTGCATGTGCACGTGTTGTTAGTTAGTAGTCCATCATCATATTCACAGTTCTAAATAAAAATTTTATATTAGATCCATAGGAATTGAGCAGATTTGTCATTTCAAATATTTCCAATGCAAGAGCTTTCTTAGAAACATGGTACCTAGACTTAAGCCTAATGCATAATATTTTAGGTTTGGATGCCTTGGTGGGTCTGGGGTTCCGTGGATTAAGTTCGTTAAACACTTGACACTTTCTAGAATCATATTGCATCATATTTTTGCTTGCATGAGGAATACAACCACATCCACTCTCATGTTTCTCCATGATAAGATGCATCAAGTCCACAAAGGTACGAGTCTATGATAGTTGGATATGATGTGGAATAATGATTAAATGTCTAACAATATCTGTCTCGGGAATCCTTAAACATGTTTGGCTCATTAAACACAAGGTCCAATTAAATTCTGCCACATGGAAATGCAACATCAACATGAATGAACTTGGAAGGACTAGTGGATATGATGTGGACTAATGATTAAATGTCTAACGAGATATGTCTCGGGATTCCTTATAGGATCCATGTCTTGTGTTCTAATACCTCCCATATAAGAAGAGCCATGTCTCGTGTACTAACACCTCCCATATAAGAAGAGCTATGCATATTTGATATGGATAGAGGAGAAAAGTAGTGAGGGAGCGACCCAAAATTGTTGCAATATAGTTCTAAATTAGATCTTATAGTTGCATATAGTTGCATATAGTTGCAATATACAAATTTCGATGATAGCTCAATTACGTCTTATATGCCATATTATAACCGTCTTGTTCTAAATTTCCCTACCACTACATTTATCCTATTTAATAGACTATGGTGCTTGGGTGGGATATGGGTGTCATTCACAATATTTTCACACCATGTATGGAACTTAGGTCTTGTCCATGGTTAGGGAAAGAACATAAGGTTTTTAGGTCCTATTTGCATATAGTTGCATATAGTTGCATATAGGTTTCTAGGGAAAGAACATAAGGCATGTTGCATAGCTGCATATAGTTGCATAGTTGCAATATAGTTGCATACAAAATTGTTGCAATATAGCTGCATACAAAATTGTTGCAATATAGCTGCATAAGTTGCAATATAGTTGCATATAGTTGCATAAGTTGCATATAGTTGCAATATAGTTGCATAAGTTGCAATATAGTTGCATATAGTTGCATAAGATGTGATATAGTTTCATATAGTTGCATAAGATGCAATATAGTTTCATTTGACCACTCATCAATATTTGAGAATATAGTTGCAATATAGTTGCATTTGGAACCATTGGTACATTTTCATAATAAGAATAGGTCTCAAGGTGTGTACAATGACTAGAGAGGAAAAAAAGGGCCTTAGGTCCTAAACATATTTTCTTTATCTCATTGGCCATTACCAAGGCCTCAAACCACCACATCTATCCTATTTAATAGACTATGGTGCTTGGGTGGGATATGGGTGTCATTCACAATTTTTTGTATAGTTGCATGTTGCATAGTTGATTCTAATTTACAAGTTTTTGGGAAGCACTTATACTAATGGGTGTAATAGTTATGTTTTCCCTGAGAAGAGAAATAAAGAAGACAAGACCAATATTGTCCCTAAAAAGAAGGCCATGTTGTGGCATCAAAGACTGGGACATATTGGAGAAAAGGGCCTTTGAACACTACACGGTAAAGGTATGGTTGAAGGTATGTCTAATTGCACTCTAGATTTTGATTTATGTGAACATTGCATATATGGTAAACAGAATCGAGTAAGATTCCCATCTGGTGCTACAAGAGTAAAGGGGATCTTAGAGTTGATACATAGTGATGTGTTTGGACCTGTGCCTATTCCATCACTAGGTAAATCTGTATACTATGTTTCATTCATATATGATTTTTCAAGGAACACATGGATTTATTTTCTTAGAAAGAAATCTGAGGTATTTGATAAATTTAAAGAGTTTAAGGCTCTGGTAGAAAATCAGTCAGAGAAGAAAATAAAGGTATTAAGAACAGATAATTGTGGGGAATTATGTGGAAATGAATTCGAAGAATTCTGTAAGAAGTGTGGTATAGCAAGGCAGAAGACTAATCCATACACACCTCAGCAGAATGGATTTGTAGAAAGGATGAACATGACATTGATAGAAAAAACAAGGAGCATGCTCATTGGTGCCGAGTTAGGATAGGAATTTTGGGCAGAGGCAGTGGGTACAACATGTTACCTAGTCAATTGATCACCCTCATTAGCATTGGATGATAAAAATCCACACGAGGTATGGACTAGTAAGACACCCTCTCCTGAACATCTCAGAGTGTTTGGTTGTGATGCTTATGTACATGTTCCAAAGGAAAGTAGAAGTACGTTGGATAATAAAGCTTAAACGTAAATCTT
Organism: Picea engelmannii; assembly: GCA_009831015.1. NCBI lineage: Eukaryota > Viridiplantae > Streptophyta > Pinopsida > Pinales > Pinaceae > Picea > Picea engelmannii. The sequence continues at coordinate 340,197 of ML795006.1, read as the reverse complement.
TATGGGTTATAAAGATGGTGTGAAAGGTTATAAGATTTGGAACCCATAAACTAAGAATATTGTTTATAGTTGGGATGTTGTTTTTAGAGAGGTAAAAGATGTGTCCAAACAGGAATTCCTACCAACCCAAGACGAACCTGAGAAAATAGAGCTTGAGTTGGATGATGCAAAATATGAATCATCTGAAGAAAAGGAATCAGAACAAGAAGAAGAACCTCATACCCCAGTATTGAGGAGATTAGTGAGAGAAATAAGGAAACCAGAAAGCTGTAGTCCACCTGATTTTCATTTCAATTTTTCTTTATCTATTACTGATGATGATCCCAGAACTGTCAAGGAAGCAGTGAATTCAGAGGATAGTAAACTCTGGAAGAAGGTCATGGTTGAAGAAATGGATGCCTTGGATAATAAGGAGGCATGGGATATAGTTGAGTTTCCAGCTGGAAGAAAATCTATTGGTAGCAAATGGTTGTTTAAGAAGAAGTTTAATATAGAATGAAAAGTGGAGAAATACAAGGCTCGGTTACTATAAAAAGGTTATTCCCAGGTAGAGTGAATTGACTTTGGTGAGATTTTTTCTCCTGTTGCTAAGTTAAATTCTATGAGATTTCTTTTATCTATTGTTGTTTCATTTGATCTTGAAGTGGAACAGATGGATGTGAAGACATCATTCCTACATGGGGATTTGGAAGGAGAAATATACATGAAACATCCAAAAGATTTGTAGTGAAGGGAAAGAAAGAGTTGGCCTGTAAGATAAAGAAGTCACTATATGGTCTGAAGCAATCACCTAGGATGTGGTACCAAAAGTTTGACACATACATCCTTGGATTGGGATTTGTGAGAAGCAGAGCTGATCACTATGGTTGGCAATCACTTCATTTATGTAGTGTTGTATGTTGATGACATGTTGCTGGTAGGAAATAACATGGATGTTATCAAGGAGGTGAAATCACAACTATCCTCCAAATTTGACATGAAGGATCTCGGTGCTGCTAACTTCATTCTGGGAATGGAGATTAAAAGGGATCATGCAAACAAGAAACTATGGTTGAATTAGAGAAAATATGTTGAGACAATATTGCAAAGGTTTAATATGCATGGAAGTAAACCGGTCAAGGTTCCTATTCCTACAGGTGTAAATTTATCTACAGATCAGTGTCCCAAGGCGTAGGAAGAAGAAGAGGACATGTCCCATGCTCTGTATTCTAGTGCAATTGGCAGTTTGATGTATGCAATGGTATATACTAGACCGGACATTGCACATGCAGTGGGAGTTTTGAGCAAGTATATTTCAAAACCAAGGAAGGAGCATTGGACAATAATAAAGAGGGTCTTCAGGTATCTTCATGGCACTACCAGTTATGGATTGTGCTACCAAGGACGAATAGGATTGGACAGAGTGGTGGAAATACATGTATTTATTGATGCAGAATGCGCTGGAGATATGGATCATAGAAGATATACAAGTGGGTATGTGTTTAACCTATTTGGAGGAGAAATCAGTTGGCTGAGCAAAAGACAGGTTGTAGTGGAACTCTCAACTACATAAGCTGAATACATGGCAACCACTCATGCAAGAAAGGAAACAGTATGGTTACAGAGATTGTGTTTAGGTATTGGGTTGGTAAACAAGTAGTAAGATTATATTGTGATAGTCAGAGTGTAATCTTCCTGGCAAAGAACCCAACTTATCATTTGAAGACAAAGCATATTGATGTTTAGTATCACTTTATGAGAGACATGGTTGAAGAAAAGAAGGTGTTGTTGGAAAAGGTTGACACTTTGAAGAATGTTGCAGATTCATTGACAAAGTTTGTGAGAACATAAAAGTTCTCCTAGCATAGAGTAACAATGGGCATTGCTTCCCTGGATTGTTGACTATATAATCATGTGGACCCCTAGATCCAAAGAAAACAACAAGTGGGAGAATGTTGGTTATGTGTTATATTCTTTGCATGTGTGTGTGTGGGCATGTCAGATTCAACAACTGCATCTGGCGATCTCATACTAAGGGATTAGGGTTTTGGTATCTACAGAATACCTAAAAACATTGTATATATATTGTATGGTGAATGGTGAAATTAATACAATGAAGCGTTGAATGGTTTTCTCTCGGTTAAGGGTTTCCGGTATAAATCTTTGTGTACTATGTGTATGAGCCATTGATTAATTTTATTTTTTTCTTAAGAATCTATATGCTTTGCTTTACTTCATAGGTTTAAAACTTACACATTGGTGGAAGAACAAGATTTAGCAGAGTAAAGGGAGGTTGGGTCACAAAAAATAGTAACTATATTAGGAATCTTTGAAGATGAAGAAATTGAGAAATCTGTCAATATGAAGACATCAAGGAATTGGATAGAACATGGAAACAATTTAGGGAAAATAAAGACTAAATGAAATCAATGAAACAAAACTTTTAATTCTACAAAAGGAATTGCAATAGAAAAAGTGAAAAATAAAAATTAAAGTAGGAAAAAAAAGGCAACAACATATCTATGGTATTAAAGTAAACAATGTAAATCACAAAAATAACTTGTAAATAATGGAAGGAAAAAATCTCTCTACCATGAAGATATAGGAATCGGGAGGAAATGGGCCATTTGATGAATGCTGGAAATGTGAAGCATGTAGACACAATTTCCATCTTGTCCCCAAATAGCTTTAAATGAAAATAAGCTCAAGGAAGATTAGAGGTATCAATGCCAAAGGTAAAAAAAAATGATGAAGGAAGAGATAGTAGTATAAAATACTACAATTCTCTTTATGTAAGAGAGGAAAGTGCTTGAAAGAAATTTTTAAAAATAAAATTAAAAATTATAGTAAAATTTGGGAGGTAATTTCTTTGGATTCATAATTTTTTTGAGGATTGGCCATCCTTTGGGAACTGCATAATCTTTTGTTTCAAAAATTATTGGTGATCATATGGTAGCTTCTTGTCTCCTATCTAGAGCTGGGATCAAATAATTAGCTACCATCGTGAACTTTTACAGGTCCACCTATTTTCTACTCAAGAAATTTTTCTTAAATAATTTAAGCTCTCATGAGGCTACAAGTGAATATCCCCATTGGGTCATTGGAAGGGAATTCAATTTAATAAGGTTTATGGAGGGGGAAAATTAGGCTTACCTAGGCAAATCCCTCTTTTTAAGTTAATTAACTATTTATGAATTATCACCATTTTGTTGACACTTTGCTTGGCATAAAATTCTTCACATGCAATTATAACAAAGCTAAACAATACCATGTAGGGGAAGTACTTGATAGTCATTTTTGTTAGAGGGTTTTTTGACAATCAATATGAACTGGAAACTTGGGTTGTCCTAGGGGTGGGCTCATGTCATTGGCCTATTTTATTATCAATAATGGCCATGTCTAAGATGATAAAATGACCTTTCCAATTTGAAAAGGTATGGCTCATCCATCTAGGGTTCAAGGACCAAATGGGAAAATGGTGGCATGGGCTCCAATTTTGCAAGGGGTCACCTATATTCATATTTCAATTAAAGCTAAAATCCATTAAAGGAAACCCTAGGAAGTGGAGAAGGAAAGTTTTGGAAACATATTGGAGAGGAAAAGGACAATATCTCAGTTGATGAAAGAGATACAAGAAGGAATAATGATACAAGGAGTGACACAAACGAAAATACATTTAGGGTCTTTACACCTCCCCTTAAACAAAAAACTAAGAAAATGGTAACATCAACCGAGAATCCATCGAGTACATGGGGGTGAGAAAAAATTATCAATGGTGAGAATAACTTACCGATTTATATGGCACTGTGTTTCTATTTTCTATATTTGTCTCTGAGGTAGGGTTGCTCTTTGTCTCTGGATGATGCTTTATCTCTGTCCTTGTCTCGACCATGGTAGGTTCACTCTGTCTCCTTGGTTTTTTCTCTATGTATGTGTCTCGGTAGTGGTTGTCTCCTTGGTGCTTTATCTATGTTTGTGTCTCGACAGTGGTAGGGTCGCTCTGTCTCCGCATATGCAAGTTGAGAGGGTGAGGGTTCTGGTGGTCAAATATTATTAGGGCACGGGTTTGAATATGTTATATATATAACATTTGTATATATAACATATAGCAGGCGGGGGGTCGGGATTTGTTTATATATGAAATGTATATAACATATATATATGTTATATATGTGCGTTATATATATTTTATATATGTGTGTTA
>ML795006.1:305777-321803 GCA_009831015.1 Picea engelmannii | reverse complement strand
GAAATAACATTAGGTAACAAATATCAACACAACCAAACAACTCACATAATCAAAATTATACACAAGATCAAAACCTTCTAACTAGTGGAGAGGCAATTAGTAAAATATTCATTGTCTCCAACCCATAGGCTATGATGTAAATCGACACCTCCAACCCTCAAGCTACAATGTAAATTAGAATTGCAACACATTGCTACAATGTTCCTCACCTCTGACAATAATTCTCCCAAACACAACCAAGAAAAATCAAGGATACCTTTGGATTATAGGCTACCATATCTCCCTACCTCATCTACCTACTAGTAAAAAACTATGGATAGGAGCTAGGTTCCACCATTCCCATGGTACAACCTAACACAATAGTAAATGAAGACACCTAACACAAATTACCCAATAAATAGGTCCAAGCCTACATGGGTCAATTCCACTAGTATGGTTCCCCAAACGGAAGCTCTCACCCTCCCTATTTATGCTCAAAATTAGTGAGGGTTAAGTTTTAGTTTAGGTCCCATGGTATCCAACCCCCAAATTCACACCACTAGACATTGTGGCTAGAAACTATAAAAGCACTCAACAACACTAAAACACTTAAATTAAATATAAAAATAGATCAAACCCCCTACTTAGGTAACTTGTATTCATTTTAGGTTCACACAATTAGTTTTGAGCAAGGGTCTATTCCTCGAGTATGCATTGTTCACAACAACTAAACATCAAATCATTCAAGTTACTCCCAACATTTGATCAATGTTAGTGTAGGTATCGAAAATATGTAACTTGATAACATGTAATTTAGCATTAGTATCTACACTAAACATGAATAATCATCAACATGCATCACACCATCATAATCCTATTAACTCATTAAAATAAATACCCTCATATAATGAATAATAAAAAATTAATAAAATCACTAGCACATTTGTCCCATTTTGCGACAGTTGTTTTGACACTTATGTAACGTTATGTCATTGATATGGTGACGAATTTGGAGTCTTACGACATTTTCCGATATTTTTCTTGATGTTGCCAATATTTTTTCTTCGGACCCTTGGCGATATTTTGTCGATGTTTGCAACATTGATTTTAACCATTCACATTAATTATCCATAATCCTCATCCCTCATAATTCCTAACCAATAACCATTAATACATAAAATCATACAAAGAAAAACCCCTAAACAACTAGTCTCTAACCAATATCCTCTAATCCATATAATTCTTGAAACCATTAACACTTACAACCCCTATTACCCCTAAAACTTATATACCTTAACACCTAACCCATAATTCATATAAACCTTAATCCATAAACCCACTAACCCCTTTAACTTCTAATCCATAAACTCACTAACCCCTTTAACCCCTAATCTCTAATCCTTATAACCCATAAACCCATAACCCTTAAAATATATAAACCTATGGTTAATCCTCTAACTTTTACATACCCAAACCCCTTTAACCTATATCCCCAATAATGTCTTATTCTTAAATTGTATAAGTCTTAGCACTCATAATATCTAACCTCAAACTCTTGTAACCCTAAATCCCTTGTACAATCCCTAACCATTATAATTAGTGTGACTCACATATTTCACCTTAAACCTATATAAAACTTAATCCACAACCCCCATATCCATTAAAAATTATAACCCTTATCAACTAATAACTAATATAAATTAACCCATGGAACCATAAACCTATAACACTTTTAATCGATAATGTCCAAGCATAACCCTTATAACCCTAATCTCTAACACATATAGCCTCGTCAACATGATGAATTGATGATGGAAGAAAGTGGGTGTGTCACTCATTTGAGTCTAGAAACCCTCCCATACCCTAATTAATATCCTCTACATAAGTATTTTGTATTTTTTGCACCATAATATAATCCCTACACTCCTTGAAAACCATGTAACATCATTCAAATTAGACACAATATTCTTGCGACGAATTAGCTATACTATCGACGAACTTTTTTCGTCGATAGTATAGAAAATTCGTCGCAATATTATTTACATTCATCTCTATTATGATGCTTGGATTCATTCCATATTTTGTTTATCAACTTTAAATCTCAATTTGATACTTTTCAAGCTAGCTAGACCTTCAGTCAAATACAAATATGAAACTTGGAATCATTAAGATATCTACTAGAACATATGATGGTATAAAAATGAAAGAGCTGCTCTTGGTTTCTTGAATAATTTATCCTCTACTGAACAAGGCCAACCATGTGAAGGTGGAAGATCACATCGCCCCTCCCCTCCCCCTCACATCACTCTCAATTGATCCTCAAAACCCAATCTATAAAATATAAAATAATCAAAAGCAACGTCCTATTAAGATTCATGCATAGAAACTACAAAAACAAAAATTAATGAAGGTACATGAAATTATGTGTTTCTAAATGATAWTTTTARTCTACCACGTACTTTACWATATTGACAACTATTTTCARKTTTCAAATAATAATTAAACAACAYGTAACCTAGGATATAAAAAYGTCGYATAAAACTTAAAAACATGTAATTAACCCATGACATTAAAAGTAAATTATTTTAAGAGAATAATGCATACAAATTAAAATATTATATAGTCACGTACCTAATCCAACCTCAACATCTGTGTAATTATCCTTATTCTCTATCTTGATCTTCTTCATCGAACTCAACATCCGTATCATCATCTGGTTCTGAAACGATGTTGAAAGGATTGATGATATCATCATCGTCATCAATTTCATTTTCAAGCATATTTTCATCGACATCATCATCAGGAATTGCAATATTGTTTCCTACACCTAGATCATGATCTTCTTCGTCTTCTTCATCTGTTGACCCTCCATGATCTTCTGGCTCTGTCTAATATTCTGTCGAATCATCTTCTTGATCTTCAATATCATATTCTTCCTGTAAATGAGTATACTTAATTGGCCTTCCTCTTGGATCATATCTAACAACAAATCACCAATCCCTTTCACCTGAAACATTCGAGTAAAAGACCTATTCACATTGGCTTGGAAAAACATAGCGATCATGTCCTCTTTCAAACATCGTTGTTTTAATCATTGGAAATCTGTTGGCATGTTGAATAATAGTTCTTTCCTCATCACGTTCATGCATTCATAACCTATACCATTTGACATCGAATAGAACTAGTTTGAAGGAATTAAAGTCACACTCAAGTATATCGTTTAAATACCCATAGTATCTATTTTCAAACTCTCATGGATGTCTGTCACTCCTAGAGGAAACATTAGTAACCTGGAATACTGCAGCTATCCCACTCTCAAAAATTTTCCTTGTTTCATCCAATTGTTTGATGCAAAATTTATGACCATTGCACCACATAGCCTTGTGGTGTTTCAACTGCAATATGTTAGATATGTAAAAGATGCATTGTCAATTATTAAATTAACATATATTTATATAACTTCGAAAGTATCTAAAATCTACATTACACATGTAGTCACATTAGTATAATATAAAATAACTGAATAAAATGGGTGAAATTGCTTACTTGTCCATCTTTCAAACCATATGCTAGATCAATTTCCCTTTGTGTAACATTGGCATCTCCATTACGACGAACTTCTCTAACCAATTTAGACTGTCGTTGCCATGATAACCTACCTCCATTATGTTGTTTACATCTTTCAATCCATACATTTATCCAATCAAGATTGTTTGCAATGTATAAATGCAGTGCATCCCACTCTAGAGCAACTAAATCAAAAAAACATAATTCACCAATATTAAATATTAGTTATAATGTAAAATATGAAGGTATATTATAAATATTTATAATTTATGAAATAAATTATATTAATATATTAATGAGTATGATCATATACACAGAAATGAAACTTTATATGTATTATTAATATAAATTGTCACAATTATTAATATATTACCTCTCATTTTTTTTATTCTACCTTTCCCTAATAGATGCTCCTGATCTTCAAATTTTTTGATGGAGTTCACATCCCAAATGCGATCCACTGCATGCATAGTTGTCGCTGCTAATTTAGGAATATAATGACTAATATACACCATGGATTGATATACCATATATCCCTTCACCATAGAACCCTCAGGACATGCTCTTTGTCTAACCAACACCTTCAATGATTTCAAGTGCCTCTCCACCATCCACATTAACCTTGTGTGAATAGGTACACAAATTTCAATCTCCTCAACTTGGTGTATGAGGTAGTGCTCTTGTGCATTGAAAAATGTAGGAGGTATATTCTTTTGCATTTCACACATTAGACAAGGAATTTCTCTCTTCCAATACTTTATATCATCTTCATGGATTTCTTTCAATGACAACCATCTACATGAGACCGTGACACAAGAAAATAACATGTTTCAACATAACATAATATAATATATTACATTACATTAGTACAAGTAAAACATGTGTCATTAAGTACAACAATATTTTGAAAGAACATTTTGCTCATAAATCACGTCTTACCTCATGTATTTTCCAAGATCATATATAACGTATTTGACGTTGTTGTCAAAGAGATAGTGGTAGAACATACTGTAACAACAAAATGAATCATTATTTGTTTCGATCAAAGTAGACAAGCAAAAAAAAAAACAAAAAAAAAGATATATAAGGCCAATATATATAAATATGTATACCAAAATTATTACCTTAATGAAGGTATGCCAATCATGTGCTTTTACCCCACCAAATTCGCCTTTCTTCGTTGAGATATTTTTTATGTTTGAAGCAAAACCTGTGGGAAATTTAATTCTTTGAATCACCTCTTTTACATCATTTCTTTGTTTCTCTATTAATAACCATGGAAGGTTAGTTCGGTCTAGTACTCCATCTGATCTATTTGAATATCGAATCACACTTCGCATTGCATGATTGGCTTCCTGAATGTCAGTACAAATTTTGACAATTTTGTCTTTGTCCCTCCTACCATCTATGATTCGCCATAATGTTTCAGTCACATTCTTCATGATATGCATTGTATCAAACAAATGAGCTATTTTTAGCTCCTCATAGTAGGGAAACCTCATGAATTGAGCAGGATAAGATTTCATTCCTCGTGGAAGCCCATTATTATTAATACCTTCATGATGATTGTGGCCTTCATGCATAAAGCATAAAAGAAATCAAAAAAATAATTATCAAATACAGTAAAACAAATTCAATGATTAAAATAAACATTCAAAACATTACATGATCTACGATACATTATGAAATTGAGTACCTTGAAGATTTCTATTATATTCCAACCTCCATAGGTGAGGTGTCATTCTTCATGGTTTGAAACCAGTCTCTTCTTTCCCATTGAAAAGATGTTTTTCAGAAGTACGATACCTATGGTTTTTAGGAAGAAGGTGCCTATACTCATCAAACACCATCTTTCCTAAACTTTTTGAATGACGATACTTCATCTTAGGGCCACAAAATGGACATGCAAATTTACCCTTTGTTTGAAGACTTGCAACAAATGGATTAATGCCGACAATTATACGATGATATTATTTAAAAAGTAAACATACACCATGATAACATTAAAATATTGTATAGTATTAAAGAGCAATATTAGAATGCTTATATGATGCAGGATAATTGCCAAAACAAGCAAGCGTGGAGGCATAAGACAACTAGGACAAGCGCCAACGCATTTCAACACATTGCAAATGTGTTTTGAGATGTTTTGAAATAAATGTGTGGATGTTAATGTAATAGTTAAGAGGAAGCACACTTAGATATTGTAAACATATCTTGAGCGATCCACTCTCATCTATAGTAGGTGAAGGCATTAATACATAATTAATGTGAGTAGGTAGATTTAAATGCAGATTAGATAGTTTAGAGCATAGGAGGGAAAACTGACTATAGACACCCTCATCTTGTATCATTGTAACATTAGCATGATCAATCGAGCATAGAGCATAGAGAGGAGAAGAAGAAGAGAACTGTATTTGAAAACACCTATGTACAGAAGTCCTAAATTAATACATGAAGCTTTGATTCAGACTTATGGTGTTGTGATATTCTCTGTGTATGCATGTTGAATGCTATGATTATAGCTATTTTACTCTTTCTGTTATGCATTTGTTGTTACGCTATGTATGAGTGATTTCTTGTCCAATGTTTGAAATCTGAGAGAGAGAGAGTAAGGAATGAGTTTCAATTGTTTCTCTATCTAAGAAAAATTTCCTGCAAGGAGTGCAGTGGAGTTTGTTTGTGAGGAGTGCATTGAAAAGGGTTCAGAGTTTTTATCTCTGAAATATCAGGAGGGATAACATTGTACTCATTCTCACTGAAGTGAAAGTTAAGAACAAGAGTTGTGGAAGGTGTGTGCAAGCCGAGTGAAGTCTCAAAGTTACAACCTGAGTGAATTTGTTGAAGGATTGTTGTTGCAAGGAGTGCACAGAGTCGAAGACGTTCAAATACTAGAGTGTATTTGAAGAAGTTCTGCAAAGAGTGCGCACAGGAGTTATCCCCAGAGTACTTGAGGAATTCAAGCAAGCTTAGGAGGGATAGAGTCTTTGAAGTTGTTGAAGAAAGGCTCAAGAGGGATAGTGCCTTGAAGTGTTGGAAGGAGGCGTAGCAAATTTGTTTTGCAGGTGGACAAGTTTTGTGAAGGAATACCTTGTTCATTTTGTAGGAGTTGTCAAGGAGGAATTGGAAGGTCAGAATTCTCTATGGATAATTTGTGAATTTTTGAGAGCCTTCAGATCTTGCAGAGGAGCAGGGAGGTTACGCAAAGTATTCTTCAAGTGAAATATCAGGAGAAATTGTAACGTAGGATCCAAGTTGAAAAGGATTGTTGGATCACTCGTGAATTCTCAGATCGGGGATTCGCGAGTTGAAGGACTGAAAACCTTGCATCAAGATTCGCGAAATCGTGAAGTGCGAAGTCCTGACAGAGTGAGAAGTTTTGTTGTGGGGCCAGCATTAATAACGAGTCAGAACTTGGAAATTCATCATTTTGGAGGATAGGAGGTCAAGACTTTTGTCTCAAAAGTCCCGAAGTCGCAAGTTGTGATAGGGAGTAACGAGGAGTTCACGATCTCAACACTTCAGGTGTCAGAATAAAAAGGAGACAACGCTTGGGGAGAGAAGTTGTGAAGTGTCGAAGCTAGACATGAGAGACACGTGGCAGAACCACAAGGTAGGACTGGGTGATAGACAGGCAGACTCGTGTCACCTAGTGAAAGGAGTCAACGCTCTATTGACTTCTCGCGTCTCAAGGATTCATGGAATGAGAGCATGGGAGCTTGACGCTGAAACTCGTGAAGTGGCGAGTAGCGAGAGGTTCTAGCGTTAAGCCTATCCAATGGTCATGCGTAGAGGGCACTGACAAGGGGAGGAACCATACCCATATCGACACTTCGGGTATCGTGAATTTAGAAGACAAAGAGTTGAGAGACTTGGAAGGAGAAGTCGCGAAGTTGTGAACTCCGAAGTTCTGATATCACGAGAAATATGACCACATTGTTTGGTCACGAGGAGATTGGAATTTGGTGCTTTGTGTTTGATCGCATGGGCTCAATTCATAAGGACCTGTGGAGAAGCACCATTTTATGTGCGTCAGATTCCCCGAATAGGAATCAAAGAGTCAATCCGACTCAAGGGCAAGAATTAGAACGATCCTGTAGAAGACCTTGACCCGAGGGCCGATAGAGGGTTGGGGGTCTGCATCAAGTGGCATCAAATCCCAAAAATATTTCTTTGCTTTCTATAGCAGAGAAAAGAAAGATTCACCATGCCACCAAGAAGAAGAGACAGGCAAACACCCGATCTGCCAAAAGAGAGGGAAATACCAAGAGAAAGGAGTAGGCAGGTGCTTGATACAGCCGTAGAAAGAGAGATGCATAACATACGCGCCAGACTCGTGGATGTGGAAATAAAATAGAGGCGCACAGATGGTGTTGGAGATGTCACTGAATATGAAAGTGAATATGAAGCTGGACATGAAGGAGAAGAAGTTGTAGCAGAAGATGCAACAAATGAATGCATGATTAGGTTTGTTGCAAGAATGAGTGCTAGAGCAAAGATGGAAATTCTAGTATATGAAGGAAACCTGGATGTTGAATAAATTCTAGACTGGATTAGAGCTCTAGACACGTAGTTTGACTATGAAGATGTCGAGGAAGACAAAAAAGTCAAACATGCTATCACAAGATTGAAAGGACATGCAACATTGTGGTGGGATGAACTACAAGATGACAGACGCTGCAAAGGCAAGCAGAAAATCAAAATTTGGGATAGAATGATCATGAAGATGAATGCAGAATTTGAGACAGAAGATGATGTCAGAATGGGATAGAAATTCATCTCCAAGGATTCTCAAATCACTCTGTTTCGAAGAATGCAGAATTTGAGACAGAAGCTGATGTCAGTGAAGGAGTACACTGAATATTTCTATAAGCTAAACATTAGAGCAGGTCATCGTGAAAGTGATGATGAAAAGGTTGCTAGGTATATGAATGGTCTGAGATACAACATTCAAGATGAGATCAGCATGATGATCATTCAGATCGTTGAAGATGATTATCAGATGGCTCTAAAGGCTGAAGAAAAGATGAGCTGAAAGAAAAGCCAAAGAGGCAGAGGCAGAAGTCATCCCATAGGAAACACAGTTGTCCAAGATAGGAATTAGAAGCCTAAGGAATAGTGGAAGAAATCTCAAACTCAAACTGAGAGAGGTGGAAGCTCACAGAGAGGGAAGTATACTGAATAGAGAGGACAGTATGCTGATAACAACACTTTTCCTCACACTAGAGGAAGAGGAAGAGGCAGAGGTGGAGTAATAAAATGCTTCACGTTTGGAAAGAATGGACACAAATCTTATGAGTGTCCAGATAAGAAGAAAGAAGGTGGGAAAACTCACATTGCCAAAGCACAAAGGAAGAATGTTGAGGCAGAGGATGCTGAAGGTGGAAGATCACTGGTGATGAGGAAAGTTCTCTTAACGCCAGAAAAGGAGGCGGAGAATCTAGTGCAAAGGAACAGTTTTTTTCAGACTGCTTGCAAGACCAAAGATAGGGTATGCAAAGTCATCGTGAAAAGTGGTAGCATAGACAATCTTGTTTCTACAGAGATGGTAGAAAATTTGGAGCTGGAGACTATTGAACACCCAAGTCCATACAGGGTTTCGTGGCTACAAAAAGGACATCAGGTAAATGTCACTAAACAATGTCTAGTTGAATTTAAGATAGGAGGATATAATGATAAGATATTGTGTGATGTCATTCCCATGGATGTTTGTCATCTATTGTTGGGTAGACCGTGGCAATATGACAGGAATGTGGTTCATGATGGGAGGAAGAACACATACACCCTAGAGAAGAATGAGAGAACTGATATGTTGTTGCCGATTAAGGATAAAGAGGTGAAACCTGAAGTAAGCTACAATGTACTTCTCATGAGTGGGAAGGAACTTCTTAAGGAGGTTAAGAAGAAGGAATATCCACAATTCATTGTGGTTAGGAAACCTAAAATTGTTTTGACCAGCACAAGAGTGGATGATCTACCAGAGGAAATCCAAAAGCTACTGGAGGAATTTGTTGACATAGTAGTGGACGAACTACCTCGTTCATTGCCACCTATTAGAAGTATAAGTCATCACATTGATCTCATACCTGGAGCTAGTTTACCAAACAAAGAAACGTATAGATTAATGTTGTAGGAGAATGAAGAGGTCAAAATACAGATCCATGATTTAATGGAAAAAGGGTTGGTTAGAGAAATCTTGAGTCCATGTGTTGTTCTGACAGTACTCAGTCCAAAGAAAGATGGAGGCTGGAGGATGTGTATTGAATCGAGAGCGATCAACAAGATTACCATCAGATACGGATTTCCATTACCAAGGATGGACGATTTGATGGATTGCTTGAATGGAGCAAATTGTTTTTCAAAGATTGATTTGAAAAGCGGATATCACCAAATTCATATGAGAGAAGGAAAAGAATGGAAGACAACATTAAAGACCAATGAAGGGTTGTATGAATGGCTTGTTATGTTGTTTGGATTAACAAACACACCGAGCACTTTCATGAGATTGATGAATGAAGTCCTGAAGGATTTCATCAAAAAAAATTTCATTGTGTATCTTGATGACATACTGATTTTCAGTAAAATGAAGGCAGAGCATATGAAACATCTAACTACAATGATGAAGAGGCTACAACAAGAGAAGATTCTAATAAATATGAAGAAATCCTCATTCATGGAGACAAAGCTCATTTATTTGGGGTTTGTTATTTCTGCAGACAAGTTGAAGATGGATCCAGATAAAGTGGAGGTGATTAAGAATTGGCCATCGCCAAAGAGTATCTTTGAGGTTCGAAGCTTTCACGGATTGGCTAGTTTCTACAGAAAATTCATTAGGAATTTCAATGGAATTAGTGCACTGATGATAGACACAGTGAAGAAGAGACACAAGTCTTTTCACTGGATGGAAGAAGTTGAGAAAAGATTCAATTTGTTGAAAAGTATAATCACGGAACAACCAATTTTGGTGTCGCTGGATTTCAAAAATACATTTCAAGTAAAATGTGATGCAAGTGGATTTTCAATAGGGGCAGTCTTGAGCCAAGAAGACAAACTGATAGCATACTTTAGCAAGAAGCTGAACGAAGCCAAAATAAAATACTCCACGTATGACAAGGAGTTCTATGCTATTATTCAGGCATTGAAGAAATGGAGACACTATTTGATTCCTAAGGAGTTTGTCTTATATAGTGACAATCATGCTTTGCAATTTGTGACTCAACAAGAGAAGTTGAATCAAAGACATGTTAAGTGGGTTGAATACATGCAGAACTTTACTTTTGTAACTAAGAATATTTTTGGAACTGCTAATAAAGTTGTTGATGCTTTGAGTAGGAGATGTTTGCTATTGTAGGAGTTTAGAGTCAAAAATTTGGGTTTTGATAACCTCAAGGAAATGTACATAGATGATCCAGATTTTAAGGAGGCATATGAAGCAGCTGAGAATCCAATTCTCAAGGACAGAAGTCAATGGACAGAATACATGATCCAAGAAAGATTATTGTTTAAGGGTAATCAACTTTGTATTCCAAAATGCTCCATGAGAGAGAATTTGTTGAAGGAGAAACATAGTGGAGGATTGGTCGGGCATTTCAGTCATGACAAGACATTTTCAAAGTTAAATGAGTCATATTTTTGGCTAGGAATGACAGCATACATCAAAAGATTCATGGACAGATGTAGAATTTGTCAGAATTCAAAAGGAAAGAGGCAGAATGCAGGCTAATATCAACCGTTACCCATACCAGAGAGGCCATGGGATGCAGTAAGCATGGACTTCATATTGGGGCTGCCGAGAACACGAAGAGGGTTCGATTCAATCTTTGTGGTAATAGAAAGATTTTCTTAAATGGCACACTTCATACCATGTTAGAAAACTAATGATGCAACTCACATTGCGAATCTGTTTTTCAAAGAAGTAATTCAACTTCATGGCTTACCAAGGAGCATAGTTTCGGATCGAGACACTAAGTTTGTGGGACACTTATAGAGAACCTTATGGAAAAAGCTGGTAACAAACTTGTCATTCAATTCAGCTTATCATCCTCAGACGGATGGATAGAAAGAAGTTGTCAATAGAAGTTTGGGAGACGTGCTGATAATTTTGGTGACTGAACATCACAGTCAGTGGGACAACATTCTACCACAGGAGGAATTTTCCTATAATGATTCAATAAACAAAAGCACGGGGCATAGTCCATTTCAAATTGTTTATGGAATGCAGCCAAAGGGAGTTTCTGAATTGAGGGATTCATAATAGAACAGAACTAGGAGTGCTAGTGTAGAAGATTTTGTCGAGGCAATGAGGGAGCTTCACAACCAGGTGAAGGAGAGATTGCAGAACTTGAGCTAAGAGTATAAGCGAAGAACAGATCAACACAGGCAACAACTTCAGTTCGAAGTTGGTGATTTCATCCTTGCACACTTGAGAAAGGAAAGGTTCCCAAGAGGGACATATAATAAATTAAAAATGAATAAAATTGTACCGTGCTGGATCATAAGGAAATTTGGGACAAATGCTTATGAGATCGAATTACCCGATGGGATCAGAATTTCTCTGATATTCAACATCTCAGATTTGTACCCTTATAAAGTTGAAGAAGAAAAAGGAGGTAGTGAACAACTAGAGGTTCAGTGGGCTAAACAGATGCCAGTTGTAGAGAAGCCATAGATGGAAAGCATATTGGACAAAAGAGTTAGTAAGAATATTTTGAATACTTGGTCAAGTGGAAGGGACATCCAGTTGAGGATGCCAGTTGGGAAAATGAAGAAGAGATCCAAAAGCATGGGCAGACCGTGTGAGAGCTCATGGACAGGATCCCATGAAACATTCTCAAGAAAGGGAGTATGATGCAAGAGCATCACCAACAACAAGCAAGCACGGAGGTGGAAGATAGCTGGGACAAGCGCCAATGCATTTCAACATGTTGCAAAAGTGTTTTGAGATGTTTTGAAATAAATGTGCAGATGTTAATGTAATAGTTAAGAGGAAGAACACTTAGATATTGTAAACAGATCTTGAGCGATCTTCTCTCATCTGTAGTAGGTGAAGGCATTAATAGATAATTAATGTGAGTAGGTAGATTTAAATGCAGATTAGAGAGTTTAGAGCATAGGAGGGAAAACCGACTATAGACACCCTCATCTTGTATCATTGTAACATTAGCATGATCAATTGAGCATAGAGCATAGAGAGGAGAAGAAGCAGAGAACTGTATTTGAAAACACCCATGTACAAAAGTCTTGAATTAATACATGAAGCTTTGATTCAGACTTATGGTGTTGTGATATCCTATGTGTATTCATGTTGAATGCTATGATTATATATATTTTACTCTTTCTATTATGCATTTGTTGTTACGCTCTGTATGAATGATTTCTTGTCAAATGTTTGAAATCTGAGAGAGAGAGAGTAAGGAATGAGTTTCAATTGTTTCTCTATCTGAGAAAAAATTCCTGCAAGGAGTGCAGTGGAGTTTGTCCACAAGGAGTGCGTTGACAAGGGTTCATAGTTTTTATCTCTGAAATCTCAGGAGGGATAACATTGTACTCATTCTCGCGGAAGTGCAAGTTAAGCACAGGAGTTGTCCAAGGTGTATGCAGGCCAAGTGAAGTCTTAGAGTTACAACTTGAGTGAATTTGTTGAAGGACTGTTGTTGCAAGGAGTGCACAGATTCAAAGAGGTTCAAATACTAGAGCCTATTTGAAGAAGTTCCGCAAGGAGAGCGCGCAGGAGTTATCCCCAGAGTACTTGAGGATTTCAAGCAAGCTCAGGAGGGATAGAGTCTTCGAAGTTGTCAAAGAAAGGATCAAGAGGGATAGTGCCTTGAAGTGTTGGAAGGAGGCATAGCAAAGTTGTTTTGCAGGTGGACAAGTTTCGTGATGGAATACCTTGTTCATTTCATAGGAGTTTTCAAGGAGGAATTGGACGATAGAAATTCTTTGTGGAGAATTCGTGAATTTCTGAGAGCTGTCAGATCTTGCAGAGGAGCAGGGAGGTTATGACAAGTATTCTTCAAGTGCAATCTTAGAAGAAATTGGACTGTAGGATCCAATTCGACAAGGACCATTGGATCACTCGTGAATTCTCACTTTGGGGATTCGTGACTTGAAGGATCGAAAACCTTGCATCAAGATTCGCGAAATCATGAAGTGAGAAGTCTTGACAAAGAAAGAAGTTTTGTTGTGGGGCCAGCATTAATAACGAGTTAGAACTCGACATTTTGGCATTTTTGAGGATAGGAGGTCGAGACTTTTTTCTAGAAAGTCCCGAAGTCGTGAGTTGCGATAGGGAGTAATGAGGAGTTCGAGATCTCTACACTTCAGGTGTCGAAATAAAAAGGAGGCAGCGCTTGGGGAGCGAAGTCATGAAGTGCCGAAGCTAGACATGAGAGACACGTGGTAGAACCACAAGGTGGGCCCGGGTGATAGACAGGCGGACCCGTGTCACCTAGTGAAAGGAGTTAACACTCCGTTGACTTCTTGCGTCTCGGAGATTAATGGAATGAGAGCATAGGAGCTCGACGCTGAAACTCGAGAAGCGATGAGTAGCGAGACGTGATAGCATTAAGCCTAGCCGATGGTCACGCGTGGAGGACACTGACTAGGGGAGGAGCCATATCCATATCGACACTTCGAGTATCGTGAATTCGAAAGACCAAGAGTTGAGAGACTTGAAAGGAGAAGTTGCAAAGTCGTGAACTCCGAAGTTTTGATATCACAAGAAATACGACCACATTGTTTGGTCAGGGGGAGATTAGAATTTGATGCTTCGTGTTTGATTGCATGGGCTAAATTCGTAAGGACTTGTGGAGAAGCATGATTTTATGTGTGTGGGATTCCCCGAAGAGGAATCGAAGAGTCAATCCGACTCAAGGGAAGGAATTAGAATGATCCTATAGAGGACCTTGACCTGAGGGCCGATAGAGGGTTGGGGGTCTACATCAAGATACATACCACAAAAATGTGTTAGTCCACGGGCATCATGAATTGTCCATAAAAGTATTCCATGGAATTTAAATTTCTTCTCCCCTATTGGTTTACATATGTCGTAAATTGTGATGCCAGCCCATAACTTTAGTAGCTCATCGATAAGAGGCTCGATATATACATTCATATCTTTAATCTGGTACTTACCTAATTGTTTGAAATTACACATAATTACTAAAGGAATGATATCATCTAATATATATAATTAAATAAATAAACAAAAGATATTATGCAAAAATTGAAACAAATGAAAATGTTAAATTCCAAAAATTATTGTAAACAAATACTTCGAACAATCATTGTCAACATTATGTGCTCCCTCTTTATTGACATCCAAGGAGGAATGTTATTGTTGATAACAAAAATAGGCCACACTGAGTAAATAGACCTAAGCTCTCCGAACGGATTAACACCATTAGCTGCCAATGAAAGCCTAACATTACGAAGTTCATCTTTGAAATCTTCCCATTTTTCCTCAATTTCCCTAAATGCAGAACCATTGGAAGGCATTCGAAGAACACCATCTTCACTTATGTTAAGTGCATGGTAATCCATAAATTGTGCTATGCTTTCACACCTGAACAATCACTGCAAATGTGGAATTATGGGAATATGACAAAGAACCTTTCGAGGCACCCTTTTTGTTACTTGATCGGTTCGATATCTACTGATAAGACATTGCAGACATTCGGTTTTTGAAGCATGTTGTCCATAATATATAATATGGTCATTAGGACATGCATCTATAGTTTGATAATCCATTCCAATGTCTTTCATAATGGCATGCAAACCTCGATATGTGGGAGGTAAAATATTTGACAATGGTAACAAAAATTCACCTAACAATCTACAACATAACAAACAACTAGTTAATGTAAGAATATTAATCGTAAAAAATGAATTCTTATTTTACACATTAATTAACACTAAAAACAAATATAAAAAAATCAACATTTATGTACAGTATGAGATGAAACATATTACATACCTTAGTATCTGTGTCATACAAGTGTTCGACAAATTATTCATAACCTTTAAGTTCACCAGCAACAATGTAGCGGAGAGAATATTTTCCCTTGATCCTTCATAAAGTCGTTTATTTGCCTTTTCTAATAGAGGTTCATCATAAATACCAACATTTTCCCCATCCTCATCCGGCTGCAAAAAGAAATCTTGGATCATTTGATTTGTCCCATCATCTTCTTCCAATATGGGATCATTAACTTGATTTGTCCCATCATCTTCTTCCATGAGATCCTCATTTTCCTCGTCATGATGATGTTCCTCATCTTGTACAACATCATTTCTACTAATACTTGGTGAAATATTTTGCGAAAAGTTAGAGGGAAAATCTAACTTTATAATTACAAACAATCATGCAAAATTAATGTATACTATAACAAACATTCAAACAATATATATACATATATATAATTTTATATAAAATTGACAAAATAAAAAAAGATAATAAATATATAGCTAATTACCATGGTA
>ML795006.1:276299-305727 GCA_009831015.1 Picea engelmannii | reverse complement strand
TTTATATAAAATTGACAAAATAAAAAAAGATAATAAATATATAGCTAATTACCATGGTACGATATTCATTCGATCTGCCATCAATGTGACCATATTTCCTACAATGTTTTGTAGTTGTTGCTATTAAAATTCTTATGGGACGTTTGAGGAAACATTTTTTACAAGGGAAATAACATCTACCATCACCCTTTCCACCTGCTTTACTTTTTCCCCCACCTCTAACAACATTCTGCGACATTTTTCCGCACAAAAATACCCTTTCGGAATCGTCGTTGTTATAGCAAGATTGTTGCAACATCTTCAAATCATCAAATATTTATAGGGCAATTATAGGTCACCACCATCGCAATTGCAACGATAGTGACCTATATATATATATATATATATATATATATATATATATATATATATATATTACAACTATTTATTTTAGGTCATTTTCAATGGTAAAGTTTGACTAAATTTTTATAGTTAAATTTCGTTGCATAGGCGACAGAAAATTTAGGGTCATCGCTTATGCAACGAAAATTGACCATTACAGTTCAGTCAAACTGTAGGCGTCGAGATGGTGACGAAACATAGGGTAGATTTAGAAAATAAAAAAAATTCTCTTACATGTTGCGACGAAAGAGTACTTTCGTCACAAGTGGTCATCGCAAATTTTTCAATATGTAGTAGTGTTTGTTGCTACACTACCTTCATGTTGGATGCTCTCCTCCTTGAGTTATCCCAATGAAACCAGTGTCAAAGTCTCAATACCCCTTTCCAATTGATTCATTTTGTTGATATTAGATTCTATTTGTGTGTTGAATTCATCCATCATATCCAAATCCTCTTGGATTTTCATGAGTCGTTGAGCTACACTCTCTCTCTTGATCTTCCAGGCTTCCTCACCTACACCATATATTTCAATATTAGATTGGTGAGTAATTCTAGTTATATCCAAGCTTCACATCCACTTCTCCCACATAATTATCCCATTGATTTAGCTCTTCATGACATGATCCAAGACACTTGGATTTCCCAAGACTTTTTCATAACTCCTCAACATTGTTCCAAGTCTGTGATGAGTCCTACGGTCATCTACACGTCCAAGTGCTTGGTTAAACCTCAATAAATTCACCCCTAGTATGTGTATGTATATAATACTTATACAAGTATATGCTCAAACCAACTATGAAAAAAAAACCCACCTTGCCGAACCATTCACCAAGGCTTGCACCAAAACTACCTCTGCGATCAAATCTGTGACAAGTCCTATAATGTAATTTGCAATGAGTTATGTGATCACCCACCTTATCGAAGTGATTCATTTCAACACAAATTCTAACCATATCATTCTCCCACCACACTATAAACCAAAATCCTTGTCTTAATTATGATGTTGATTGTCTCTGTGATGAACTAGCTTGCACCACTGAACTATTCACCAATTCTACAATGGGATGTGAATGTTACAACTCAAATTCCTTTGAAAAAAATGGTGAAACCAACTACAGAGCACCTCAACACCACCATTCTAATTGTGGTAGTGGTGAAGAGACAAATATGCTTTGATACCACCTATCATGACCCTATAGGACGCCTATCCAGACCTTGCAATCATGCACCTCTTGCGGGTATGCAACACCACGACTGTTCTTACTTGGCTTCTTGGTAACACCAAGAGTACTTTATCTAGACTACGCTGCTTCAACTAGGGAATACCCATACATTTTTATAAGCTATATGAGAGTCACACTCCAACTCTGTGCAACTCACTTGTATACTTAGAAAATCTTGTTAACTGTTGGAAAAATAGGATCGTGGATAAATAAAATAAAACAAATGCAAAAATAAAACACAAAAGATACAAAATACAATAGAGACACAAATATACATGGTTCAACTAGTGTGGGATATGTCCACTAGAGAAATTTTCAGGTCCTTCCTTCATTATTATCTAACAAATAAAGGTATATAATGTACAACATACCTGTTGTAACTTCCTCTTCTTTGTCTCAAAATATCCTCTAGCAGAATACAATATTCACTCACATACACAACCACAATATAATTCCCTCATAAAATAGGGTTTCCTTCTAGGGTAAAAAACCTTAAAATAACTTATATCTTTAGATCTCCGACTGTACAATGAATTGTCCAGATGGAATAGAAAATTACAATATTTTACAAGGAAATTTTCCCCAAAATATCTCTTTGAGGGTGTTTCCTCAAAACCACTGCTAGGGGGGGGGGGAATCCATAAAGTGTCACCCCTCGAGACCCTCATGGTTCCATATGTGGGGGGCCAAGCCCCAACGCACCCTCCCATCAAGAAATGGGGTCCAAATGTGGTTGAAACAAGAACTTTGAATCATGAAGATAATCAGGCTCCAAAATCAACATTAAAAACTTAACACTTAGCCATTTAAGCATACATCCATGAACATGTGAAACCAATAGAAAATTTTCAAACCAAACAAGATACACACACAAAAATAATGTGGGAGACACAAGACAATACTAACACTCAGCTGAGACTTTTTATTAAGAAACAATTACAATATGAGCACTACATTCTTGGTTTACAACTCGAGCAGATTCACATGAATGGCGTCACCTAACCAAGGAATTCATAAATAGATTCATCACACCAAGACTCTTTGTCAGAACCAATTTTTAAACCTCTATGGTGTGCCCTAGATGTGCTCCTTTTTGTAGACTTATTGTCGCTTCTCCTTCATAAAGTTCACTAAGCTAAAATATACTTTGGTTCTGCCTCATAACATGCCTAAGACATACCTATGTTCATAATTCCCAAACTCTCCTTATGCATCCCACTCATGGATAATTGTCTTCTATGTCTTTGCAACTTTGAGGTATTTTCTTCCTTACCTCAAAACCTTACCTCGATCGCTTGAATTTATCTCTAGGCCTTCTTTCTCCTCCTTCTTTCCTTGGTTGTGCACCCTTGTGCACTTATATGGACTCAAAACTTTACCTTCATGAACCATTGTGTACTTTGGGTGTGTTGTGCCCATTCATGAATGATCATGCCCAAACAAACTGATGCATCCCATTGTAGAATGATACACCCATGAAATCGTGCACTCGCCAACCCTTCGCATCCCTTGGGGCTGGTGCACCCCAATCTCTTTAGTGTACCCTTTCCTTGTGTGTTTCTTTGAACTAGTGATGTGACTCTCTGTGGGTGTGCCAATGGGTTCATGAAATCTCTCTAATGCTCCCATGCTACCTAGACTAGGCGGGTCCACTCCTTGGGTGTACACCCAAGTCACCCCATCCTTGCCCAAATGTAACCCGAGTATCCATCATCCACCACAAGGAAAGCAAGGTGTGTTCCACCTTGGTTCCTCACATCACCATCTTTCACCCAAGGTGTTCCTTCCCATGCTCACATGTCTTCATTCACCCAACAGATCACATGCTCCTTGTGTTTTCTTTCTCGACTCATCTCTAAGTCTTCCCAAGGAGCGGGCATGTTTGGCGGGTGTCATGGGAGACCTTATAGTTCTCAACAAGGACTTCCATGGGAAAATAAAAACCTACAAAAACTATCCATGCACCTCCCTCATACAAGATATGAATATGTGCTACCTCTAATACGATTAAAAAATTCACAGGTTAATATAAAGACAAAGAAATGTAGATATATAATAAAGAAAACAAACTCAAGAAGAGTCACAACAAGAGGATTTATTGGGGCAAATGCTCACTTTGTTTACTCATCCTTTTTTCTTAAATATAGAGATAAATATTTTGGGTAGATTCTCTCTCCCTCTAACAGAAAGGAACATATGTGTAAATTCCATGTATTTTCATTGGATTACTGAGAGGGGGGGCATGGGTGAATCAGTAATGAGAAATTATACCACTTTTTAACCACAATTTTTATTCCTTTAAATTATTCTCCATGCTCATCAGTTCATCATAAATGTATTATTGTATCATAGACATTAGCATACATCATTTCATAATAATAAATAATAAACACATCCACAAATAACACTAATATTTACATGGAAACCCAATGCAGGAGAAAAACAAAGAATTATTTAATTATATGTCAATAATTACATTCAAGGAAGCACCAAATTCCAATTCTCTAGCTCCAACTAGAAGGAGGCTCCAACCCCCTAGTTTTTCACGCTAACTTGAAGGAAGCTCCAACTCCCTAATTCTCTAGCTCCAACCAGAAGGAGGCTACATCCCCCTGGCTTCTCTAGCTACAACTAGAAGGTGGATACAATCACCTATTTCTCAGGCTCCAACTTGAATGAATATTTAACTCCTTCATTCTCCATCACCAACCAGAAGAAGGATGCAACCCCCTTTCCTTGACCCATCCAACTGCATAAAATATAAATGCCAAATGTATACAACCTATCACTGTCATTGTAAAACTTGTCACTATCATTGCTAACCTCTGTCATTGTCATTGATCTAATTCATCTTCAAAACGTTCCTTCATATCCATGATATGTTTGTACTACAACACATGGGTATCCACACCCTTCTTAATTGCAACTCTCATATGTCCGCGTCTCTTTTTACTGCAACTCGCGGACTACCACAAAATCACCCAATATCATTGTCATTGTCTCTACCTATGTCAAATTGTCACTGCAAACCTAATAATCAAAACCTATCACTGTAATCTTATAAACCAAATCAAATATACTTACAAAATCCACTCAACCATATGCACAATATCACCAAGATGTGCATCAACCAAGACTACTCATACATCAGGTAGAGGTACTATGCCACATCACTCATAAAAAAAGTGCGAACAATACTACCATCAAGTGCCTTCAACAATGTACCAATCATGTGTCAACTACACATCAAATATGACTCATCAATATATACCTACATCATCAACTACATGTCCTAGAATGTACCCAACATGTACCTCAACCATATACCAAATATATATACCAATATAACCATCAAAATTTCTCTATCAATGCATCACACTATCTATAGCCAAATACCATAATCCCTCCCATTAAACCATGTGCCAAAACCTTACTGTTATTTAGGATAAAGCATGTATTAACCATATACCTAGATCACTAGAAAATACCTCTCACAATGTTCCACAACATATACCAATAACACTAAGACATGAAACAACAACAATAATAATAATAATAATTTATTTTTAAGGTCATCACGAAGCCACACCAAATTGGTGTATGAGAACCCCTTGTTTGTGGGACAAGGGACCCCCGTTCGCCCAACGATTTGACTGGTAAAGTCTACAGAGGTATACATACCCTACCCCCCTCTAGATTTGAACTTGTGACCTCTTAAGAGGAAACACATGTTCTTAACCATTAGGCCCACTCAAGTTGTATGCCTCAAAACAATTACTACAATAGATATGGTACCTCCAAGAGAGCATATTCCAAACCTCACAAAGTCATGCATTAAGCATGCTCCACAACATCACTAAGATATAATCTCAAAACATAACCATGAACATACCTTTAACTCTATAGTATCCCTCTTGTATCTGATCCCTCACAAACATAGCTACAGTCTCTCCTCAAACCCTGCAACTTGGAACAAGAATCTTCCTCCTTGCCCTTTCTATAGATTTGTGATTTTCCCTTCAAAAACTTGTGGGTATCCACGCTTCTCTATGTGTGCAGCTCATGGATGTACATGGCCTCTACTTTTTCAGTTCCCAGATAACCTTAGAAATATTGGAACAATCTCTTTCTCTGTAGCTATGAAACTTTCATTGCTTCATATGTTTGTTGCATCACACCTATGCTTTCTTAGATTTGTCAAAGTATAACTTCAAATAGCCTTTCAAAAAATGGATATTAAATAATGTTCAATAGGTAGGTAGGTTGTAATGGGAGTTCTTTTCTCTCTTATTTATAATCTCAAAGTGGCTTCCTTTAGGGTTTATCTTCTAACTGTTTTACCCAACTTTCCGTCTTTTAGGGATAACCCACTTTCAACTACTTTACCCACTTGCAACCAATTTACCATAAATAATAAACTCACTACTTCTTGTTGTAACTATTTTAATTTAATTATTTTCTTATCGAAACAACTTTACTCATGATTAACTACTAGTTACAACCACTTTGACTAGTAAACTTGTTCTAGAAGCTTCTAGAACAATTGCCTTCTTTGACCTTATAGGGGCTTCTAGATAACTCATGAGGTTTCTCCAACTTCACTAAGCCATATCTCCTCAACCATGAAGAAATAAGTGACATATTTTTTATTAATTGGGTTGGTTGTCATTGAGGTCAACCCTTGAAGAAAGTCTGGTAGCGAATTCTAGTAGCACAAAGGTTTGGGCAATGGAACCAATCTTGTTTGATGGATAATGGTGTGAGTTTTGATATATTTGTAGGTAAGACTATTCTAGATGGATAGTACATGTCATGTCATTTCTGATGGTATGTGGAACTTCACATAACTCTTGACGGTTAGAGAGTTATGGCCATGTGAAGTTGGAGAACCCTCATGAGTCATCTAGAAGCCCCAATAGGCCAAAGTAGTCAAAGTGTTTGCAAAATAAATTATTTAAATAATAAATTTAATGAATGAATCCCTAAAATAAGGAAAGTGAAATGTTACATGAAAGTATAAATAAGAGGCAAGGCTCTCTCATTTAATCACACTTGAACCTATTAAATATCATTGTATATCTATTTTGTTAAAGGTTATTTGGGTAGGTATTATTAATAGAGAAATGTGCAGTAGGAAAAGTGCGGCAGAAAAAGTGCGGCAGGAAAATTGTGGTAGAAAAAGTGGGACAGAAAAATCGTGGTAGAAAAAGTGCGGCAGAAAAATCGTGGTAGAAAAAGTGTAGTAGAAAGATCGCGGCAGAAAAATCGCGGCAGAAAAATCACAACAGAAAAAGTGCAGCGGAAAATTCGTGGCAACAACATGTTTGGGGTCTATATATGAGAGATATGCAACATATTGTTTGAGGTATGTTTTGTGAGCTATGGTTTAGCTCTTGAGATGGTATTGGATGTTCAGTATTGCTGCATATATCATATTTGTTGGGGGATACAGTTGGTATTTTGTTGTTGGTATTTGGCATATGGGTATTGATCTTTTGGTTGTGATGTGTTATTGAAGTTGTTGGTTTAACTTTAGGCTACATAACAATGAGGTTTGGTACACGTTTTGATGCAAGGGTTTATGGTATTTGGTTTATGAATAGAGTGATGAATTGTTAGATAAATTTTGATGGTTGTATTGGTGTATGTCTTCGCTATATGGTTGAGGTACATGTTGGGTACATGGTTGAGACAAGTAGTTGATGAGTTGGCACATACATGAGGTTTATAGTTGATGAGTTGGCATATACACGAGGTGTATATTTGATGATGTTGGTACATGTTGATGATTCAAGGTTGATGCATGGTACATGTTGGTTCAGGTTATTGGTACAGTTTGTTTGGTGCAGGTTGATTGGTACAGGTTTTTACAGGTTATTGGTACAGGTTGATAGTGGTAGTGGTTGATTCAGGGACAGTGACAATTTGATAATGGTAGTGGTTGATTTAGTGACAATGACATGTTGTCTACATTTGGCATTTATATTTTAGGGCAGTTGGATGGGGCAATGACAGGTGGTTGTAGCCACCTTTCGGTTGTATTCGAAGAGCATAGGTGGTTGTAGCCAGAGAATTGCAGATTTGGAGATTCCTTCAGGTTGTAGCCTGAGAAACTAGGGGGTTGGAGCCTCCTTCCAACTGCAGCTGGAAAACAAAGAAATTTGGTGCTTCCAATGAATGTAATTCTTCAAGACATTCAAGAAATTTAATTATGTGGTTTTCTCCTGCTTTGGGTTTCCACATAAAAACACTCGTGTACTGTGTATGTGTATGATTTTTCATTTCTTTATTATTTATTACTCTGCAATTATTGGATGATAATGATACACTGATATAACACCTGCATTATATGGTTAAAAATGATTAAATCTCTCTATCATTGATTCACCCCCCCTCTCAGTAATCCAACACATACCACATATAACCAGAAATGACATGAAATGTATTATCCATCTATGATATTCTTTCCTGCAAATTCACTTATCTTCATGCCTTTACACCCAAAAAACTCAAGTCCCTTACCCATACATTTTTCTACCAGACACTTTGAAGGGTTGAAATCAATATCTAATGGTTGAAACCAATCTAAAATGTCACTCTCCAATGGTTAACATCAATGAAAACCAACTATCCAAACCAACTATCCATCAATCTAAACCAATTGTCGAACAATATCTCCTTTTGGAATTCATGGCAACAACAAGATTAATGGAAGCACTTATTCATGAAAATACTCATTCACATGCTTCCTGTAATCATGTTGCCTCATCAATGTTTCTATCTCTCCCCCTTTGACACAAATGGAAAAGGGTATCTCCCTTTGGGGATACTCCCCCTTACTGAAATATCCTTGGGGCTACTCCCCATGTCTGTATTGTTCTTTGGGATGATGCCCCTATCTAAATGCCTTTGATATTTCTCTATGTTTCTAAGCCTATGATTACTCTCTCTTCCAACATCTGATTAATATCCCCCCCTTTGAAAAAGGGTATCACTATGATGCAATGCTCATGGAATGGATTCCAGTGCTCCCTCTATGATCATCTCTATGATCTCTCCTCCTGGAATCATACCTTTGTTCTTATATTTTTGTCATACAACTTCTCTGAGTGATCTTTCTACATATATTATTGCTTCTATTCCTCTCCCTTTGACTTCTCTACAATATGTCATGTAGAAAAATTGTAGGGCTTTCTGTACCTTCTTTCTTTTGGATTTTTTTTCCATTGGTGCTTCCTTGTGTAATCAACTGACATATATAAAAATCATTCAAGAATAAGTATTCAAATAGTCTTGTATCATTATCATCCACTGTGATAATATTCCTTTATCTCTCAACCACTCTCTGAATAAATATGTGAACCCATTCTATGAACCCATGCTCTCATCCACTGTCCTTCTGCTAACTGAACGTTCTAATTTTGTCTACTCAAAATATGGTTCTCTAATCTGTCTCAGCGACTTCATAGACTCTCCCTATCTAATATTCATATCACCTAGGAGTCTCCAAGTCGAATAGATTAGAACAATACCTACTTTGATGTGGTGTAATCTTCCTCTTCTTCTATGATTACATCTTCCTTTTCATTATCTTTTTGAATTCTGTCATCCTCATGATTTTTCACATCTTCTTCATCCTCTACTTTAATTTCAACACTTTCCTCTTTTCCTGTAAATTCATCATGATATTATGTTCTTGCAAATACTGAAAGTACGATTCCTTGGACCTGTTCTTCATTTCCTTGTTCCTCTTGTTTTTCACTTCTTATCCAATACTTCTTGTGGTTGTCTGTAATATCCCAAAAATTCTAGAATATTATATTCTAATTGAACTTTGGAATAAATTTTCATTTTTCGAAAATTCAGATTTTGGAAATTATTTGCCATTTTTGGCAAATCTGAATTTGGAATTTTATTTATTGTAATTAATTGTTTGATGACTGTTGGGAAAATATTTGACTTTCCCAACTAACCTGTTTTATTTTGGCATGTGTGAAAGACAAACATTTTATAAATTAAAGGTTGGAAGACAAATGGAACCACCAGGTTAAATATAGTCGACCATGACTCAATGAGTGGGGAGAAGGTTTGATTTTTACAAGTGGAAAATGTGGGATTTGACCACTAGCATCTACTAAAAATAAGAGGTTTGTAAAGATGTGAATTTCCCAAAGAGGGAAGGAAGTACCTAGGCACAAGATGCATATAAAAACAACATATGGAGGAGGAAGATTGTTGCTTAGTATGTTGGAGAAAATAAACTATTTGTTGTTATGAACATTATTAGTGTGAGGCAAATTAATTTCTGATATGTGGATGGTGACTATAGCTAAGGGGGATCATTTCAGTTTTCCCTTATGGATTCATGGTCAGGCTAGGGGGTGAACAGAGCAAGTGAACTTGGGTGTTATGTTCTATGGGTGGGTAGAACGTGGTTGTTCCATTTGTATTCCAACATGAGGTTTTATATATGTATCTTGACTTGCATTCTTTGTCAACATTATGTTTGATTATTATTGGTTAGGAATGTGATGGTTTATTATAGTTCAAGGATACTATATTGTTTTAATTGAAATGTGATGTTGGTATATATATATGTGTTTGTGTGTGTGTTCTCATCCATACAGAAATAAAAGTACTATTGTATTTTCCTATTAACCATTAAATATGGTTATACATATATAAATGACTATGTATACATATATATGTGTTCATGCAAAAGAAATTATAGAACTATTGTATGTTCCTATTGGTCAATATGTGTGTGTGTGTGTGTGTGTGTGTGTGTGTGTGTGTGTGTGTGTGTGTGTGTGTGTGTGTGCATAAAGGAATGATAAAACTATTGCTATATTCCTATTAACCATTGAATTATATATATATATATATATATATATATATATATATATATATGTTGAATTACTATTTCAATTATGTACAGGTACCATAGAGAATAGACAGAACAAATAACAATCCATATATATTATTTATATTATCTATCACCACAGAAAAATAGTGATTCATTAGTCTACAAGTGTATTGAAAAAGCAGTTTTCACTTTCAAATGAACCTTGTTCAAAGTATTTACAAAACAACCTGTGTATTCAATCGATCATGGTTCAAATATTACAGTTGGAGTACCATAGGCCAAAGACACCATTACCACTTGTATTGTAAACAAAATCTAAGAAGTGTGCATAAAATATGTATGTAACCAAGGTAATTAAATCATAGATCAAACTCGAATACATTTCGAGCAAGAGGTTTTTCTTTATCCAATTACCTCGATTTGCACAACCTACAGAGAAGAAGGACAAGGGATTAGTAAACTATGCTAGAATTTTAATGGAAGTTAAACATTAAGAACAATCAAGGACAATAATAAGCTTGAGTCTGGCGAAGAACTAGATCGCCTTTTTCTCTTGTGCGATAATCTATCCACGATCCAAGAGGAGGAGGAGTGGAACCAAAATTGATTGATGGGTACCCTCGCAAAACATAAAAGGCCCCCATAATTGATTTTCATGTATCCTTACATAGAAATTTTCTTTTTAAACAGAGAAAATGACAACAAGCAAATTATCATCAAAATGGACCATGGACAAATTTATTAAAAGGATGCATGTATTCTCCAAACCCTGTGTATTTTAACTTTAGACCATTAAATTCTAAAGAGGTGCATAAGATGTGACCTATTTTTAATCATAATATATTCTTTAAAAACTAAATAAAAATTACAGAATGGTAAATATTCTAAAGTTGGAGTGCATAGTAACATACAGTAAAAACCAGAATCAAAGGTTCAAAATATAATGATGCAAAACAATTTCGAGCCCTACAAATTTCGAATCAACTGTTGATTAAACAAATTACCCTTTCATTGTTAGCACAGAGTGGTCGATATGGGAAAGGCCTTTCATAAATGTTTTAAAACTCATAACTTGAATCAAACGAAGGATGTTGTTGAAGTGGTGATGGGACGATCCTTCTCGACATAGTTGGTTTACAACCATAGGGTGCAATCAAGTGGAATTCAAACGAATAAAATATTGATTACTTTGCTACATATTTACATATGAGGTAAAACATGAATTTTCCCATAGAGGGATTAATACGACTATTTATTTTACATATGAGGTAAATCGTGAATTACCCACAGAGGGTTTAATACAACTTTTTAATTTACACAGAAAGAAAATATGATTTTCCCACTGAGGGTTAATTCTTCCATATATATTTGTTGTATAAAAAATAGGATGTATATTACGAACAAACGATTAATTTTTTCCTATATATGTTTTTGTATAATACAGAGAATGTAATTTATGAACAAAGGGTTAATTATTCACACACACACACACACACACACACACACACACACACACACACACACACACACACGCACACACACACACACACACACGCGCGCGCGCGCACACACACACACAGAGTGAAATTTATGAAATGTCCCACAGAGTGCTATTTTTCCTTATATTTACACAGAGTATAAATTATGGAACTTCCCAAAGAATATCAATATTTTTACATATATACCCCCAATGTAATTTGAGGAATTTCCCACAGAGGGTTAATGAATATATATGTGTAAATGGTAAATAAAAAACCTTCCTACAGATTTTTCAACCACGAACAAGTATGAATAACACCAACCTGCATAGAAAGGGTGGGATCTCGGATGAATCCCAGAGGGTAAGGTTAACAATATTACTCTGTGAAATAAAAGAAAACACAAAAGGGAAAACTAAAGGTTTAACTGTTAAAATGACTTCGGGCCACAATGGAACCCTAGGATAAAATGCATACAGAGGTGCAAGGGTAATGCAAGGTGGAAATTAAGAGAAACCCATCAACCCTCCAGTCTCGAAACCTTAAACACAGTGGAACTTCGGGAGAAAATGCATACGAAGGCGCAATGGTAAGGCATTGTAAATCCTCAAATAAAGAAATAAAATAGGGATTTTGTTCATGAAACCTATCTTTATTTCTACATTGAACCAAACAAATATTTCATTCATGATAAATAGAGAGTAGTGGCAACAAAGTATTTTACTTACCTTGTGCATAGAAGAACCATATGGGTGTTTGTCTCCTTCCATCATTCACCAGGGCTGAGCTTCCCACGTCATCAGCCATATACAGAGTAGGGAAAAATGTTAGTTACAACACAAAATCCGATTTCTCATACAAGCACAAAGGTAAGCTTCTTGAATACAGGACCAAAGGGGGAAAACAATGAATGAGTGTGACCTTGAAGGCCTCAGAAAGAGGAGCAATAGTGGTTGGTACACCCTATGTTGTGCCATGTGAATTCAAGAAGGTGGTGAGCCCACGTTGGGAAGTATCGGCTAAGTGACAAGTCTGTAAGAAGGAGATAGGTATCTCCTTTAATGAAACATCCAGGAGTAAATTCGTGTAGTCCCGACTTGTTAGTCACCATTAAAATAGATTCAAACCAATTTATTGTTGAGTCGTGTTTCTAGTCGAGTAGGGTTAATAACATTTTGGTTATGGTTTATGCTCATTACACTATGATAAGGTCATATGTTGTTATGGTACCAACGTATTATTCCATATGTTAAATTATAGGTATATAGTTTAGGCTAAAATCATACGGGTTAAAGTATCTATATACTAGGCTGTATGATAAATGTTATACATTTGTTCTGCATAATATTAGCATTGTGGTGTCCATATAATAATATGTATGTGGAATGATATATATATATATATTGATATGGATAATATTATGGATATATCCATATGATGGTCTATACGATAAATGATACATACATTGTTATGGTTAGTGTTCTGCATAGACTATACATTAGTCTATAGTCTATAGTATACATTGTTGATCAAAGCTAGGAGAACTATGTAGTAGGAGAACTATGTATAAGTGGAATATATATGATTAATGATAATCCATTATGTGCTACATTATGGATAGCATGTTTATTCTAAGGACTATGACAGTCCTGGTCATAATTTTAAGTGTATGCTTCTAATCCAATAATGATGATAACTCTGCTATGCAAACGATTAAGGAATAAACTTGTCATTAATGGATTATCTCCATGTCGCAATCAATGTTGAAGAATCAAGGAACTTTAATGTCCCCTAACAATTTTTTTTTAATATTTGGGAAATTTGGGATTCATTACATATGGTATTAGAGATGAAGGTTATAGCACTTGGACCTCAGGGTAAGGTCAAATTATTTTAAGTTTTTATTTTTTGTTAAAGAAAAACTAACAAATATGTTTATTGTTACAAACAATTTTTTTTTTGGTCTGTTGTGATAACGTCAGCATAGAATGAAGAAGAAATCAGACCTGAAGATCATCCTAATAAAGGACTTCCTACAGAACCAAGGCATAACATTGAAGGAAGTTCAACCACCCAAGTTTTGGAAATAATGAAGAACCTCATCGTGGAATTACAGGTGTTTAAATTAGACAATGAAAAGATGAAAAAGGAATAGGATGACCAATTAGAAATAATTGAAATGATGCTACATAGTATAGTAACAAAGAATATCCCAAAGGATAATGAAAAAGAAGAAGAAGTCAACAAAAGGTACTCTAAAAACTCTGTTCATGAAACAAAAAATGAGAACAATTCTTCCAAAGACACACACATGGCAGGAAACAAAACAACTACAAGAGAAAAAGAAAACATTTAGAGTCACCCAGAAGGTGAATTCAAAAAAAAAAAACAATACACCTTTGACAAAGAATCAAGGACAGGTGAAGAGGATGAAGCATGGCTACTAGATATAAATAAATACTTCCATATTTACAATTAATCTAGTAATATGAAATTCAGAATGACCATTTACAACTTGAAGGGAAAAGCAAGTATATGGTAGCAATACCTGAAACTAGCTAAGGGATTGAAGGAGAAACAAATGGAATGGTCATATTTTAAGAAATATTTCGAGAATAAATACTTGTTAGAAAGCTATTACGAAATAAATACTAAGTAATTCTATGAGCTAAGACTCAGGAAAATGACCATGGGCGATATGATAAATAAATTTATAGAACTATTGAGATTTCTACCATACATCAAGGAAGACAAGGTAAAGATACAATGATTCTTAAGATGTCTACCACAGTTGTACAAAGACATAATTGAATTTTACAATCCCAAGAATTTAAATGAAGTGTTTAGAAAGGCTCAGATGTTCTATGATCAGTACAAATAGAGGTCTGAAACCCCCAATGCATGGAAGGACAAGAAACATGACATAATGAATCAACGAAAGAAATGATTTCAACCAATCCCTTTTTGGAATATGGCCAAAGGCTTCCAAAAGAAGGACTATCATTTCAACACCCTTATCACCAAGTTAGAATAAAAGATGAAGATATAAATAAAACAACATTTAGAACACATTACAGACACTATGCATTTGTCATAATTCCATTTGGTCTTATTAATGCACCAACAACCTTGATGTGTTTTATGAATAGTATATTCATTCAATATCTAGATAAAGTTTTGTTGGTGTTTATCGATGATATTTTAGTTTACTCAAAAAAGGAAGAAGAACATGAAGAACATTTGAAAATATTATTGCAGACCTTAAGGAAACACAAGTTGCATGCGAATTTTGATAAGTGCGACTTCTACCAAAGAAGGATATAGTGCCTAGGACATGTGATATCCAAAGAGGGTATTGCAGTTGATCCAGAGAATATAAAATCCATTATGGAATGCCCTACCCCTAAGGAGGTAGAAAACATTATATCATTCATGGGAATTACCGGTTATTACCGAAGATTTATCGAAGGATTTTCTAATATTGCGTATCCAATTACATCCCTACAGAAAAAGGGAATAAAATTTACTTGGTCACAAAAGTGTCATGACAACTTTGATACACTAAAATGACTGTTAACTACAACACCTATCCTAAGGGTAGCAGATCCTGATAAAGACTTTATAGTTTGTGTGGATGCAAGCAAAGAAGGCTTGGGAGGTGTCCTAACATAACATGGACACGTCATCTGTTACAAATCACATAAACTAAAAGAACATGAATGGAATTATGTTACACATTATTTGGAGTTAGCAGCCATAATCCATGCGCTGAAAATGTGGAAACATTATTTAATGGGGAGAAGGTTTGTGCTACTAACATACAAGAGTGGTGTAAAGTTTTTATTTAGTCAACCATATCTCAATGCAAGGCAAGCGAGGTGGCTATCCTTTTTAAGTGAATTTCATTTTGATGTAAGACACATCAAAGGCAAAGAAAACAAAGTTGAATATGCCCTAAGTCAGAGTACTAATAGAATTTTTGAGATAAGTGTTATAAAAGAAGAAAATGACATCGAACAAAGAATAAAATCTGCAAGCTGTAATGACGAAAAATACATCAAAACAACAAGAAAATTACAAGAAAATGCAGAAAAAATGGACAAAAAAGATCTGAGTTTAGATAAAAATGGATTGCTAAGGTTCAAAAATACGATGTACATACCTAATTCTGTTGATTTGAAGTCAACAATTCTTGACTAATTGCAAAAAAGGCCATATTCTAGTCATCAAGGATACTAGAAAATGATAAAAACCTTAATAAAATTGTTTTATTGGCCTAACATGAAAAGTGAAACAACTTAATACTTATCTAAATGCTTAGATTTTCAACATGTAAAGGTTGAACATCAACATCCAGTCGGTTTGCTACAGCCTCTACCTATACCAGAATGAAAGTGGGAGATTATCTCATTGGACTTCATCACAGGTTTGCCTAAGACTCAAAAGAAAAATGACTCAATTATGGTAGTGATTGATAAACTTACCAAATATACACATTTTATACATGTGATGTCTACTTATAAAGAAACTAAAATTGCTGAAATTTTTATGAAAGAAATATTTAGATTACATGGAATTCATAAGATTTTGATCTCCGATAGAGATTTCAAATTTACGTCAAAGTTTTGGAAGGAATTGTTTGTAGGATTGGATACTAACTTGAATTTCATCACAATCTCCCATCCAAAAACGAATGGGAAATCCGAACGAGCGAATCAAATTTTGGAAGACATGTTATGAATGTACGTGAGAATGAAACCAACTAAGTGGGAGGAGTACCTACACTTAGTTGAATTTTCTTACAATAATGGCTATCATACATCAATCAAGATGAGTCCCTTTGAAGCATTATATAGAAGGAAATGCACAACTCTGATTAGTTGGGATACTCTAGTTGATAGGATTATGATGGGACCAGAAATGCTTCAAGTAATGGAGAAAATGGTAAAAAGGGTACAACAAAATTTAAAGGAGGCCCAAGACTAAAAGAAATGCTATGCAGATTTAAAAAGGAGACACCAGGAATTTCGAATTGGGGACCATGTATACCTGAACGTCTAAGCAAGGAGAATCTCTCTAAATCTATAAAATTGTTCAAAGTTGGTGCCCAGGTTTTGTGGCTCCTTCGATATTTTAACTCGAATTGGGCCCGTGGTGTATCAACTAGCACTTCCTGCAAACTTAAAAGTTCATAATGTTTTTCATGTTTCCTTATTAAAAAAGTATATTCCTGATCCTACTCACATTACTGATTGGAACATGGTGTAGGTGGAACCAGAAGGTGAGTTCCAAGAAGAACCTCTGCACATTCTGGACAGGAAAGAAACAATACTATGGAACAGAGTCATCGCCCAGGTTAAAGTGAAGTGGAAGCACTTTAGCCTTGAGGAGGCCACTTGGGATTTGGAGGAAGATTTGTGGAAATATTATCCAACCCTATTCCGAGAGAGGAATGAAAACTGAGGAAAGTGTTGTACATAAGGGGGAGAGGATTTAATATCCCTAAAATTCTAAAATATTAAATTCCAAGTGAACTTTGGAATAAATTTTCATTTTCTGAAAATTCGGATTTGGAAATTATTTGCCATTTTTGGAAAATACGAATTTGAAATTTTACTTATTGTAATTAATTATTTGATGATTGTTGGGAAAATATTTGACTTGCCCAAGTAACCTATTTTATTTTGACACATGTGAAAGGAATTTTTTTTATAAATTAAATGTTGGAAGACAAATGGAACAGTCGAGTTAAAAATAGTTGACCATGACTCCATGACAGGGGAACACATTTGAGTTAACTCAAGGTTTACAAGTGGAAAATGTGGTATATGACCACTATCAACCCCTAAAAATCAAGGATTTGTAAAGGTGCAGATTTCTCAAGGAGGGAAGGAAAGACCTAGGCACAAGATGCATATAAAAACAACATATGGAGGAGGCAAGACATTGCTTAGTATGTTGGAGAAAATAAACTATTTGTTGTTATGAACACAATTAGTGTGAGGCAAATGAATTTATGATTTTTGGATGGTGACTGTAGCAAAGGGGGATCATTTCAGTTTTCCTTTATGGACTCATGGTCAGGCTAGGGGGTGAACAGGGAAAGTGAACTTGGTTGTTCTATTCTACGGTTGGGTGGAATGTTGTTGTTCCATTTGTATTCCAGCATCAGGTTTTGGATATGTATCTTGACTTGCATTCTTTGTCAATGTTATGCATGATTATTGTTGGTTAGGAATGTTATGGTTTATTATAGTTCAAGGATACTATATTGTTTTAATTGAAATGTTATGATGACATATATATGTGTGTGTGTGTGTGTGTCTGTGCTCATCCATATAGAAATAGAAGAACTATTGTATGTTCCTATTAATCATTAAATATGGTTATACATATATAAACGACTGTAGATACATATATATGTGTTCATGAAAAAGAAATGATAAAACTATTATATGTTCCTATTGGTCATTAAATATGGTTATATATATCTATATATATGACTATATAAACACATATGTGTCCATGCATAAAGGAATGATAAAAGCATTGTTATATTCCTACTGACCATTGAATTATATATATGTTTAATTACTATTTAAATTTTGTACAAATACCATAGATAATAGACATAATGAATAACCGTCCATATATATTCTTTATATTATCTATCACCACAGAAAAATAGCGATTCAGTAGTCTACAGGTGTACTGCAAAAGTAGTTGTCACTTTCAAATTAACCTTGTTCAAAGTATTTACAAAACAACCTATGTATTCAATCGATCATGGTTCAAATATTATAGTTGGAGTACCATAGGCCAAAGACTCAATTACCATTTGTATTGTAAACAGAATCGAAGAGGTATGCATAAATATGTATGTAACTGAAGTAATGTACTCATAGATCAGAACTCGAATAAATTTCGAGCAAGAAGTTTTTCTTTATCCGATTACCTTGATTTGCACAACCTGCAGAGGACAAGGATGAGGGATTAGTAATCTATGCTAGCATTTTAATGGAAATTAAACATTAAGAAAAATCAAGGACAATACTCAGCTTGAATCCGACGAAGAACCAATTCACCTTTTTCTCTTGTGCAACAATCTGTCCATGATCAAGGAGGAGGAGGAGTGGAACCAAAATTAACTAATGGGTACCCTCTCAAAACAAAAAAGGACCCCATCATCATTTTTCACGTATCCTTACATAGAAATTTTCTTTTTAAATAGATAAAATGAGAGCAAGAAAATTATCATCAAAATAGATCGTGCACGGATTTATTAAAAGGATGCACGTATTATCCAAACCCTGTCTATTTTCACTTTAGTCCTTTAAATTATAAAGAGATGCATAAGATGAGCCATGTGTTTAATCACAATATATCTTTAAAACCTAAATATAAATTAGAGAATGATAAATATTCTAAAGTCGGAGTGCATAGTAACATACGGTAAGAACTAGGATCAGAGGTTAAAAATCTAATGATGCAAAACGAGTTCACGCCCTATGAATTTTGAATCAACTATTGATTAAACAAATTACCCTCTCGTTGCTAGTGTAGAGTGGTCGATATGGGAAAAGCCTTTCATAAACATTTTAAAACTCATAAATTGAATCAAACGAAGGATGTTGTCGAAGTGGCCATGGGACGATCCTTCCCGATAGAGTTGGTTTACAACCATAGGGTGAAATTAAGTGGAATTCAATCGAATGAAATCTTGATTACTTTGCTACTTATTTACAAAGGAGGTAAAACACGAATTTTCCCACAGAGGGATTAATACGACTATTTATTTTACACAGGAGGTAAATCACAAATTACCCACAGAGGGTTTAATATGACTTTTTAATTCACACAAAAAGAAAACAGAACTTTCCCACTGAGGGTTAATTATTCCATATATATTTGTTGTATAAAACACATCATGTAATTTACGAACAAAGGGTTAATTTTTGCCATATATATATATATATATATATATATATATATATATATATATATAGAGTGCAATTTATGAAATGTCCCATAGAGTGTTATTTTTCCTTATATTTACATAGAGTATAAATTACGGACCTTCCCACAAAATATCAATATTGTTACATATATACCTCGAATGTAATTTGAGGAATTTCCCACAAAGGGTTAATGAATATATATATGTTTAAATGGTAAATACGAAACCTTCCTACTAAGTATTCAACAATGAACAAGTCTGAATAACACCAACCTATGTAGCAAGGGTGAAATAAAAGAAAACGCGAAAGGGAAAAATGATGGTTTAATTGTTAAAATGACTTCGGGCCACAATGGAAACATGGGAGAAAACGCATAGACAGGTGCAAGGGTAATGCAAGGTAGAAATAAGAGAAACACATCAACCCTCCAATCCCAAAAAATTAAACATAGTGGGAAAAAGTGCATACGCAGACACAATGTTAAGGCATTGTAAATCCTCAAATAAAGAAAGAAAACAGGAAGTTTGTTCATGAAACGAAAAAAATATCTCACTCATGATATACAGAGACCAGAAGCAATAGAATATTTTACTTACCTTGTGCACAGAAGAACCAAATGGGCATTTGTCTACTTCCATTATTCACCAGGGTTGAGGTTCCCAAGGCATCGACCATATACAGAGTAGGGAAAAATGTTAGTTACAATGCAAAGATTGATTTCGCATACAAGCGCAGAGGTAAGTTTCGTGAATATAGGACCAAAGGGGGAAAACAATGAACGAGTGTGACATCGAAGGCCTCGCAAAGAGGAGTAATAACTATTGGTACACCTTATTGTTGAAATAATGTAACTTCAAAGAGTATTCTTATTATTATTGATATATTATTTATAGGATTAATCCTCATTGTGGAGTAATCATGTCGGTAATTATATTAGGAACAAATCCCCTTTTACGGATTGGTCAACACACAATTATAATAAGAAGAATAAGAAGTCAGCCCCAACAATTAATAAGAAGACCCAAAAATATAACAGAGGTGGGTTTACCCACCCATATTAAGAAGTCAGCCTTGCCAGTGAAGAGACACTTCACACATACCAGAACTTGTATAAATAAAGGAGGCTAGCACCTCATTTGAAAACAACTCACTTGCTCATTCTCTTATGAGGCAAGCTGCAATTACCAGTTGGAGAGAGGATAAGAAGAGTGGCGCATCTCTTGGGGAGGACTATCTGTATTGGTTTGAGTTATCTCTTGAACATTGTATTAGCAATTTATGATAAGGAAGTTTTTGCTGGGTTTTCTTCCCCTAGAGGGTTTCCTAGGATAAATGTTGTGTCTCTTGTGAATGTGTATTTCTCAGTGATCTTGTTCTTATGTTGCTCTTATATATTGAAATGAAAATAACTATAATAATGGCATAAACATTAAGATGGTATCAGAGACAAACTGAAGGAAGCATATTTTGCAAGAGAAAAACGTCACTGTTGCAGTACCTAAAAATTAGGGTTTTGAAAAAGTGAATCTTTTCAGCTCCCTAACCACTTAGAAAGTTGCACCCTCCCCCAAGGATCATTTTTGCACTTAGAGCGTACCTTTTTAGTGGCTAAATCTCCCAGAAAGTGAAACCCTAGTTTCACAATGTACCAGAAAACCAGAGTACCAAAAGTACCAAAAGTACCAGAGTACCAGAAGTACCAGAAAACTAGAAGCACTAGTCCAAAAATCCGCAGATCAGATTTGAAGGGGTAAAAGTTGGATTTTCGAAAATCTGACTACACTAGCTAACTCGCCTCAGCTTAGTGCACCTATCCCCTAGATTGGAATTTCAACATTTGAAGTTTGAAAAATTAGGGTTTCCTCATAAAAACCTAAGTTGTAGTTACAGTTGTAGTCTTAGAACCAACTGCAGTTGCAGTACCAGTTGC
Organism: Picea engelmannii; assembly: GCA_009831015.1. Classification (NCBI taxonomy): domain Eukaryota; kingdom Viridiplantae; phylum Streptophyta; class Pinopsida; order Pinales; family Pinaceae; genus Picea; species Picea engelmannii. Next base: position 283,891 of record ML795006.1, on the reverse strand, counting down.
AGTTGCAGCCGTAGAACTAGTTGCAATCACCCTTGAAATTTTCTCAAGAGTTGGTAATGATTACCACTGCTACCAGATGGAGCCACTACCGGGAAATGCTATCAAAGGTATGTACTTACATATGATTAATGGTTAAAACCTAAAGAGTATCTATAGGAGAAGGGATCTCTTGCCATAGATCCAAAAGGATCTCAAGATCCAACACATTCATAGGAATGATGTAACCCAGGTGTGATTATTCTAATATACATCTATTTGTCATGACATTATCATTGATGCATGTTGAATCTATGATCAAATTATTAGAAGGATTGAAAGTTAATCATAGATATTATCCTATAACATAACCTTTTATCAAGATAGCGTATTTTCTTAGTACAGAAGACAGGTTGAATAAAGCACTCGTCATCTTGAGTGGAGGAGACCTGGAAGAAAAGAAAGCACTCATTCTTGAGGACAAGGCTCGAGGTTTGATTAATCAAGATTCAAAGGTACACATGACAAGTTGATGACTATAGTTGAGATAGCAGTCCTTGTAAAGTATCATACCCAATAGCATGTGAGCATATAGAGGCATATGCTTTCCCTGATACAACTAGCAACTCCTCTTTGAGAAACCTTGTGTGTTAGTTCCAGGTTGCCATGGAAGAATGCTTGGTCAAAACACTATGAGAGTGTTTACCTCATTTCGTATTGTATTCCTTACCTTTAATCTTTGCTTCAGATAAATTATAAGTGATAGCTATAAAGGAGCTACTGTGATGATTGTCCGTGCTATTGCTTTATATTATCAAGAAGGATATTATTCTTTCTTGTTGTTTTGTTGACCTTTCTCCAGGTCACATGAGGAAGCTATAGAGAATGTTGCAGAAGGCAACATGCTAAAGGAGAGATCATAAATGAAGCAATCATCAGTGGAAAAGAAGAAGGTGGGTCACTCAGAAGCTGTCATGATCCACACTATTAAAGAATCGAAGTGAACTCTAGAAGATTAACTCACATCAACTACAAGGCGCTACCATACATATGCAAAGCTATCACAGGTTTACCAAGGTGATCATGAAGGTGTATTCAATTGATGTGCACAAGGGAAGAACATCAAGAACCCATTTCTGAAGAGGGACAATAAGACAAAAGGAGTCTTAGAACTCATTCATTCTGATGTATGTGGCCCAATGCCATCATCCTCCATTAATGGTTATGTATACTATATATCATTCATTAATGACTATTCTCGTAAAAGACCTGGATATATTTGGAGTGTTCAACAAGATCAAGGAATTGAAAGCCTTGATAAGAGAACCCTTTTGTAAGGAAGATTAAGATACTCAGGTCAAATAATGGAGGAGAATATACCTCAAAAGAGTTCGTGAACTTATGAAAAGATGTTGGGATCAAGATCCCCAACAAAATGGTGTAGCTGAATGGATGAACAGAATTATGTTGGAAGTTGTGAAGATCAAGATCTTCTTATGTGCTTATGGGCAGAAGAAGCAATGGTAGTTTTTTATTTGCAGAACCAATTATCCCATAGCACACTTGGGTTCAAGACCTTGGAAGAGATATTCACCAGAAATAAGCTAGAGGTAAGCCATCTCAAATTATTTGGCTGTCTAGTGTTTATTCATATACCAAAAGAGAAAAGAAACAAGCTGGAACCCTCCGAAAAGAAGGGAATATTTGAGGGATACTCTGAGGTCTCCAAGGAATTTAGAATCTACATACCTTATCACCACCACATTGAAATCAGCAGGGACGTGACCTTTGATGAAGAAGCAACACTTAATAAATCAAGAAGATGTCATCTTGAAGAAGTATATGAAGAGGAACCTGTAAATCCAAGGATTGCAGAATCCGTGAGGGAAGTTCCCAGAGCTACAAAACCAGAGAAGAAAGTCATAATTTCCCCTGATGAGGAGACTCCTGAAGATCATGATATAACAGAAGTTCAAGAACCTCCTCAAATGACCTTCTCCCATAAAAGAAATCCTGTTTGGGCAAGAGAGATTATTCAAGATGGAGAGAAGTATGGTGTTCCAGAAGGAACCTCAAGACAGGTGAAAAGACCAAAGCCATTCTCTAGTGACACAACTTTGATGTGTAATCTACTAGATGAAGAGCCTACCTTCTTCGAAGAATCCATTCAAAAAAAGGAATGGGCAGATTCCATGACAGAGGAATACCAATCCATAATGAAGAATGAAGTATGGGAAATAGTTCCCAGATCGAAGAATAAAGATGGGATATCCTATAGATGGATATTCAAAATAAAACATGCTACTAATGGAAGTATTGAAAAGTATAAAGCAAGATTTTTCACTCGTGGCTTTTCCCAGAAGGAAGGCATTGACTATGAAGAGACATTCGCTCCTGTATCCAGATACACTTTGATCAGGACCATCATAGCTCTTGCAGCTAAGATGAAATGGAAGTTGCACCAGATGGACATGAAGACAACTTTCCTGAATGGTGTTATTGAAGAGGAAGTGTATATAGAGAAATCCCAAGGATTTGAGGTTGAATATAGGAAGTCTCATGTTTACAGATTGAAGAAATCCTTATACGGATTGAGCAAGCTCCCAAATCTTGGTATGGCCATATAGACACTTTCTTGACGAGCTTAGGCTTTACCAAGAGTAAAGCAGACTCAAATCTCTACTTCAAAATTATGGATAATGAAGAAGTAATCTTACTACTATATGTGAATGACTTATTCTTAACTGGAGAAGAAAATCTCATCGTTGAATGTAAAAAGAGACTTTCCGCATAATTTGAAATGAAAGACCTTGGCCTAATGCACTACTTCTTAGGTCTTGAGGTATGGCAGAGTCAAGAGAGGATCTTCCTTAACCAAGGGAAGTACACAGTCGAAATCTTAAAGAGATTCGACATGCTAGAATGTAAGCCCATGAATACACCCATGGAAGCGAAGTTGAAGCTGTTGGTTGATACTTCGTCAGAATTGATAGATGCCACACTGTATAGACAGATTATTGGATCACTGATGTACCTGATGAACACCAGACTAGACATCTATTTTGTAGTGAACACCTTGAGTCAGTTTCTGGTAGAGCACAGATGTGTTCACCTAGTGGCTGCAAAACATGTGATGAGGTATGTTAAAGGTACAATGGATTATGGTCTCAGATATGATGGAGATCATGACTTCACATTGAGTGGATATACTGATGTAGATTGGGTAGGAAGCGTTGCAGACAAAAAAAACACTTCCAGATGTTGTTTCTGTTTGGGATCAGCCATGATCTTGTGGCAGAGTAGGAAGAAATCCAGTATTGATCTCAACATAGTGGAAGTAGAGTACATTTCCGCATGTTCTAATAGCTGTGAAGCTATATGGCTTCAAAAGTTACTGACTGGCCTATTTGACTTGGAGATGAGAGAAATTGTGATTCTATGTGACAACCAGAGCTGCATAAAGATGACAGAGAATCCTGTATTCCACGACAGGTCGAAGCACATAGAGATACGCTATCATTTCATCTGCGACATTGTACAAAGAGGAGTCTTGAAGCTCCAGTACATTAGCACAGATGAACAAGTTGTTGATGTGATGACCAAACCTCTATCTCGTGTAAAGTTTGAACACTTTTGAGATAAACTTGGTATAGTCCGAAAGGACCCTCGCTAAAAGGGGGAGTATATATATTCCTTTCTTCTGACCTCGCTGTTAGACATAAAGCAAGATGAGTCATTTCTTCTGACCTCGCTGTTAGACGTAAATCATGACGTTGTGTGTTCCTTGCTTCTGACCTCGCTGTTAGACGTAAAGCAATATGAGTCATTTCTTCTGACCTCGCTATTAGATGTAAATCATGATGCTATGTATTCCTTGATTCTGACCTCGTTGTTATATGTAAAGCAAGATGAGTCATTGCTTCTGACCTCTCTATTAGACGTAAAGCATGATGTTGTGGATTCCTTTCTTCTGACCTAGTTTTTAGATGTAAAGAAAGATGATTCCTCGCTTCTGACCTCGTTGTTAGATGTAAAGCGAGATGTTGATGTGTTCCTTGCTTCTGACCTAGTTGTTAGACGTATAGAAAGATGATTCCTCACTTCTGACCTCGTTGTTAGACATAAAGTGAGATGTTGATGTGTTCCTTGCTTCTGACCTCGTTGTTAGATGTAAAGAAAGATGATCCCTCGCTTCTAACCTAGTTGTTAGACGTAAAGTGAGATGATGATGTATTCCTTGCTTCTGACCTAGTTGTTAGACGTAAAGCAAGATGATTCCTTTCTCCTGACCTCATTGTTAGACGTAAAGCAAGATGTGACTGAAACTGAGCTACCAGCTTAACCACTATGACATTGAGTCAGTGTAATATTGTGATGTGCCAGCCTAGTGCTGTGATGAGGTATCATTTTTACTGATACATTTTGATGCAGATGATGACGACATTCTTTCGAGAATGATGATGTTGTCGATGAAGAAAACTTTTGATGACTCGTAAATATGCTAGCCAATGTTTCAAGATGATATTGATGATACTATCCTCCTGATGCAACTGATGATGCAGACCTCTCTCACCTGATGTTGTTGAAGAATACCTTTCTTGTTAAGGGGGAGTGTTGAAATAATGTAACTTCAAAGAGTATTCTTATTATTATTGATATATTATTTATAGGATTAATCCCCATTGTGGATTAATCATGTTGGTAATTGTATTAGGACCAAATCCCCTTTTGCAGATTGGTCAACAGACAATTATAATAGGCAGAATAAGAAGTTGGCCCCAACAGTTAATAAGAAGACCCAGAAATATAACAAAGGTGGGTTTACCCACCCAGATTAAGAAGTTGACCCTGCCAGTGAAGAGACACTTCACACATGCCAGAACTTGTATAAATAAAGGAGTCTAGCGCCTCATTTGAAAACAACTCACTTGCTCATTCTCTTATGAGGCAAGCTGTAATTACCAGTTGGAGAGAGGAGAAGAAGAGTGGTGCATCTCTTGGGGAGGAATATCTGTATTGGTTTGAGTTATATCTTGAACATTGTATTAGCAATTTATAATAAGGAAGTTTTTGCTGGGTTTTCTTCCCCTAGAAGGCTTCCCAGGATAAATGTTGTGTCTCTTGTGAATGTGTATTTCTTAGTGATCTTGTTCTTATGTTTCTCTTATCTATTGAAATGCAAAGAATTATAATAATGGCATAAACATTAACACTTATTTTAGGTCATGTGAATTCAAGGATGTGCTGAGCCAACATTGGGAAGTATCACCTAAGTGACAAGTCAGGAATTACGAGACATGTCTCTCCTTTAATGAAACATCCAGAAGTAAATTCCTGTAGACCCAACCTTGTAGTCACCACTAAAATAGATTCAAACCAATTTATTATTGAGTCATGTTTCCAGTCGAGTAGGGTTAATAACATTATGGTTATGGTTTATGCTCGTTACACTATGCTAAGGGCAAATGTCATTATGGTACAAACATATTAGTCTATATGTTAAACGACTAATACGTTCACTTTTAAATTTACAATCTATTATGTTCATTTTGGGTTTTTTATTGGCATAAGGATCTACTATCAAAACCACTGTTTCAATTAGGTTGTAATTAGCCATAATTTTAACGTTTAGATTTTATTTTTTTTAGTTAGCGTCACGTTTTTTTTATTTAGGTGTTAACTTTACGGTTTTTCTGAACTATTGTATGATTTTATAAGGCCATGCTTGAAAAATGTTGTAATTTTGACCCTGTTTGAAAAAATGGTGCTGTTGGTAGTACCACGTTTTGATTTGGGGGTTGATTTTCATGTTTTTTATGAAAAAATATGAGTTTTTGGGGCTAGAGTTCTCATTTTGAGTTCAACGTTCTCATTAAGTTGGTAACTTTGTGAAAATAGGTCATTTTCCAAATAAGTGTCCTTATGCCAAGAAGTCAGATAGTGATGAAGAGGAAGATCCCATGAAAGAAAAGAAATATCAAAAGGGAAACATGAGAGACAAAAGGAGGATCTTCAAGAAAAATCTCTACTCAAAAAAAGATAGTTCCTCATATGATGAAGATGATGAAACTCACAGTGATTCATAAAAGGTACTATTTATGGCTAGGTAAAATCAAACAATAAACTATGATGGTTTTGAAGAAGAAGGAGAAGTCGATCTCATATAAGAATTAATTAGTTCCTCAAAAGAACTAAGGAAAGAAATAAATACAAGCAAGTCACTCAAGAAAGAACTAAAAGTAAAACGAACCTGGCATCTCAACTTAGAAGAAGTCAAATAGATAATTATGAAGTTGAAATTCAGGGTAGAAGAGGACATAAAGATTGAAGAAATACACAAAAGTTAGCTAGCAGATAAGGAGAACATGATTGAAATGTTGGAAGCAAAAGCAGTCACTCTAAGAAAATATCTTCAAAATAAGGACATGCAACAACACAAACCCAAGACATTAGATAATATCATCAACAATCAAAGGCCATACTATGACATGTCCAGAATAGGATACAGGAAGATGCATAATAAGAAATTTTCAAGCTCGATGATGAGAGCAACAAAAAAAAAAGAGTTATGCGAAAGTTCTGAAAGGAAGGAATCATGGTCAACAAGAATCAAAAAGACCTTCTGTATTCAGAAAACAAAGAATTTTTAATCATGAACATCCAAGACATGAACCCAGAAGGACTACACCATAAAGAAGATCGTTCACTCCCAGGTATGAAATTTATTTTATGGTCATTGTTTTTATTGTACTAACTTTGGACATAAGGTTGCATATTGTAGGGATTACAAACGAAATGATCAAGAAATACATGTTTATGTGGCTCCACAAAATATTGAATGTTACAAATTCCACAACTATGGACACATAGCTCGAAATTGTAGAAGCGTGATAAATCCTCCCATGAAATAAAATATTGATGATAGTGTAATGAAACCCAAATTTCCCAAATAAAAAAAAAAATTGTTAGGGGACCTTGATACTTCAAGATTGATTGCAACACAGAGATAATCCATTAATTACAAATTTATTCTTTAATCATATGCATAGCAGAGTTATTGTCATTATTGGATTAAAAGCATACACTTAAAATTGTGATCAGGACTGTCATAGTCCTTAGAATAAACATGATATTAGTCGTTAGAACAAATGGTACCATATAGACTAATATGTTTGTACCATAATGAACGTATTAGTCATTTAACATATAGACTAATACGTTTATTAGTACAGAATAAACATGATATTAGTCCTTAGAATAAACATGATATTAGACTGTAAATTTACAGTCTATACGTTCACTTTTTATTAGTACAGAATAAACATGATATTAGTCCTTAGAATAAACATGATATTAGTCCTTAGAACAAATGGTACAGAATGTTCACATTGAAATTTATTTATTAATTTTTTTTCTTAAATTTACATTGAAAAACAAATAAATAAAAATGAGAAAAGATTACAAAAAAAAAATTTAATGAAGAAAAAAACACATTTAAAAAAAATATTGAAAACCCAAATTAAATTAAAAAAAAAACATTGAAAAAAGGGGTGGAAAAAAAAATAAAAAGAAATGAAAAAAAATTAAAATTTCCCCAAAAAAAACACTTGAAACCT
>ML795006.1:242711-260444 GCA_009831015.1 Picea engelmannii | reverse complement strand
TCCTGTAGAGTCTTTGCGCTTATACCATGTTGTCTCTCCTGAGCTCCTTCGAACACTCAGACCCCTTGGGGGATTTTGTCTTCTTCCCTTCTCCCATAGATGGAGAATATACTGGATGCCTTCCTGGTTGTCTTGCTACTTCAGCGACTTCCTGCTAAGCCTCCTGGGTATTTAGTGACCCATTGAAGGTCCCTCAGTGGACTCTTCCCTCCGACTTCCAGAACTCAAAGAGTTATTTGTTCTCCTGTGCCTACTCACGCACTTTCGTGATGCCCTCCTGGAGGAGTCTCTCATAATCCTTAGTGATTGTTTTCTTCTCCAGAATTTCAGCGGAGTTCTTTCTCCAGCACCTCGTGCTTACACTCAATGCCCACCTGGCAAAGCTTCTACAGAATCCTCAGTGATTCTATCTACAACCGTGTCTTAGATACACATCCTTATCCCCTGAGGTTTTTAGAAACCTCACAGGTCTTCTTCCTGAGTTGATCATTCCAGTCTTGTGCCTCAGCACGTCTCTGTTTGACACCTCAGAGTTCAGAAGTGCACTCATGCACCGCTATTCAGAGTCTGCAACACTCTGTCATGCCCTCCTGACATGAAACCTCAAAGACCTTCAACCTAAAATCAAACACATTCCCTGCAATTGCATGGTAACAACACACAAATACAACATATAATGAACACACACAGACATGCGTATATGACAGAACCTATGCATGAAAAATTTCTTTTGTATTCTATTAAAATGGAAAATGTCTGTTTGTACAAGGTTTTCTCAAGCTCTCCTCGACTCTTCTCTTCTCTATCTCCTATATTTCCTCCACTAACTCAAAATGAGATCTCTAAAATCTCTTTTACCTGAGGGGCCCTTAGCGCTTCCCTCCAGGTCTACCTATTTTAATAAATTACATTCAATGGCTGTCTAGTCCAGGATCGGATCTATATCTCATCCATGACACACATTAAATGCCTATCTAATCTACAACCTGCTCAAAGGAATGGCTTCTATGGCTCAACATCCTAAGACATTTAATTTACATTTAATACAAATTTAAATGAGGTTGCGCCTCTCTTCAACCTTTGAATGTGTGGGCGCTGACGTGGCTAGCTGGCTAGCTAGCTACATGGAGAGATGCTCCTGCATCATACTCCACAGCTGAAAAAATCATGAGCTCCTGCTCATGAGCTTCCACTGTAGCTGTTGGAATCCTCCTGGATCCAAAATCAGTCTTTGGAGCTTTCCCTCTGCTCCATTCTTCCACTGTTGCTGCTTCTGTTGTGTTGCTTCTGCTGTTGCCTTTTCTCTGCCCAGTTGCTCCTTGCTAGCAGTTTCTGCTGACTCTACCATCAACCTTCTGATCTCCTCTATCACTTCATCCATTTGCTCCAATGGTTGGCTCTGTCGTTGTAGTCTCCTCAGCTGCAAAAATTTTTGGCCATTGGGAAGATCACTATGATCTCCCATGCTATCTTCTTCATCTTATTTTTCATCTGTGGCCTCAAGTTGCCACTCTACTGCAAACTTCATCTCTGCAGTCTCCCTTTGATTGACTTGTTGTTCAGTCATCTTCCCTGACAACTCAAATTCTGCCAGTTCTTTTGCTGGCTCTGGATTGTTCAACCAATCCTTCAACATCTCCAGCTTCATCTCCCATGGAGTGATAACTTTACCTGCCTGCTCCTTGGCTTCTTTTACTGCTAGCTTCAGTGCTACAGCTTCTTTATTTTCAGCCCCCTAGCTGAAACTAATGAGCCATCCCTCATAATTCTCATCTTCTTCTTCCGCTTCTTCTTTTGCTTCTGCTGTCAACTTCAGTGCTGCAACTTCCTCAACTTCTTGGCTGAAGTCATTGAGCCATTCCTCGGAATGCTCATTCTCTTTCCCTTCCTCCGCTTGGGCAGTCTCAAATGTCTGCTCCAATTTATTTTTGACAGTCATCTCCAACTGCGACTATTCTGCTGTTGCACCATCTGCAACACAAATTTCTGCCCCCTCCTGGGTACATGGTAGGAATACTCCAATTCCCCCAATCATCAAAAGACCATCCTGATCATCCTTCTCTGTCAGATGCACCTGTTGATCTGAACTCACCTTTGATCTCATCTGCTCTGTCAGCTCCTCCATCTGATTGTAACTCACTTCAGATTTTATGAGACCCACAGATAGTCTCATCTGCTCATCCATGCCCACCTGGAAATATGGGATGCTTCTGTTGTTGCTTCCCTTGCAGACCATGAGATCAACCGATCCCATCTTCATCAGCACTCCTTACTGAATTAAACTCTCCTCCGAGTCCATGAGACCTTCAGATGGTCCCAAATTCTCATCTCTGCTCACCTGGCAATTTGACACACTTTTGCTGCCCTCCTGGCAGTCTTCAATGCTTCCGCTGCCCTCCTGGTAGTCTTAGATATCCTGCAGCGATCTTTGCTCGTTGCCCGGTTGGCAATGTGAAATTCCCTGGCTGTCCTCATGACAGTCCGTGAGATCCTCCACTGATATCAACTCGTTTCCCTCATGGCAAATTGGAATTTCTATTCTGCCATACTGGCAGTCCTTGAGATCCTCAGATGATCCCAATTCATTCTTTGTTCCCTTGCCCATCTGGAAATTAGGAATTTCTTCTTTTCTGCCCACCTAGCAGTGCTTGAGATCATCAGACGATCTCTGATCATGCTCCTCACCGATAATGTATCCAATCTCTGGTTCACAGATGTAAACCATCTCTTCCTCTTCTATGGGCCTGAGGGTTTCAGCATACCTTAGCCATCTTCTTAACAACCTCTATTATCTTTTGACCATCATCTCCCTGACTGGCCATCTCGCCTTTGGTGTCTTCATGGGCCACTCATGCACCTATCTCGGCTTTTTATCCTGCTGCATATTCATTTCTAGCTCCTCCATCTCTCGCTTTATGTCAGCAAGATCTTTATCCATTTCTGTTGTGCTCATCAGCTTTGGCTTCTTCCATTAAACATTCTTATGGCATTCAGTAGCCATCTTGCTGTGTTTATCTGCCTCCCTGATAGATCTGTTGCTGTCACTCTGCATCGCTGAGTGTTCCAGCTTTATCTTACAGTCTTGCTGACTGTCTATGGACTGTTGCCTCCCTACAAACAAGTCCTCACAGAGTCCTCAGTAACTCTGTCTTCTTCCGCCTCCTCCTTTCTCCTCTTGCCTGAAATATACATACAAGAACTCACTCTGATACCACTTGACGCAGTCTATTCCGAAGCACGTCTTCTTCCACCAGGACCTTCCTTTTCCCAGGACCGAAGAGTTAAAATACTCCTCAACCCCCTGTCGGGAGTTCTCAATACCCACATAATTTCTTTGTGATCTCCCTCCTTCAAATCAGGAAATTGGACCTCGCGATATCACGAGTCCTGAGATCACAAAATCGGGTCTCACCAATCCCTGAATCCCAATGATCACTCATCCATAGCTTTCTTACCCCTGATCGGGAATTTTCCCGTTGGGAAATTGGCACTTGCGAGGTAGTGAGTCACTAGACTCACAGTTCCCCAAATCTCGATCCGCGATGACACCTTCCACACCTTTCACTCCTTTGACTAACTCCTTCAGATGTGACCTGCAGGTCCACAGGCCCACGGTCCTTTGTCCCTATCGAAATTTCAGAGATCGCGAGTTTGAAATGCGAAAACCTCACGCTCCTGGGATCTCCGATCCCCGATCTTTGATGCCACCTGGCGTCAGTTCCCCACCAGGGTTGACCCTTAGACACCTGTCCTCCACTATGCCCTTTAATCCTGTTGGGAAATCGCAGATCGCAATTTCAACAAACAAGAGTTCTATGTTCCCGGAAGTCCCAAAATGATGAAACCCGACTCTCCGGGATCTCATGCCAGGCGTCCTTGCCATGATCGACGGTTCCAACCCTCTCAAGAAATCTCTTATCTCGATTTCGTTCCACAAGATTTTCTCGACCAAAGGAAACCTGATACCCCGAACTCTGAATTTTCTTGGGATCTCCCTCTGCTCCCTCAGGCTTAAACCCTCCGTAACTTTCCTGAGATCTGACGGTCGACGGGATTTCTAGGTGAGATTTGATGGCTATCGGTCCTCCTCTCCTATGCGCTCTTTCTGACGCTCCCCTAGACGTGAATATTCAACGGTCCAGATTTTCTTTTCTACTGATCCGACGGCCACTGTGCTCTCACTAGAGCCTCCTTATGCTTCGTCCTGCCTTGGGAGACTTTCCAAGGTTCTAAAGACCTCGACCTTTGCTATCTTTCATCTCTGCGAGCTCCTTGATTTCGATCCTTGCCGATGTGCATAAAAGCATTACCCTTCATGAGCTTCTCCTCAAACCTTGGATGATTTGACTTCTACCTCCTGTAGAGTCTTCGCGCTTATACCACGTTTTCTCTCCTGAGCTCCTTCGAAAGCTCAGACCCCTTGGGGGATTTTGTCTTCTTCCCTTCTCCCACAGATGGAGAATAAACTGGATGCCTTCCTGGTTGTCTTGCTGCTTCAGCGACTTCTTGTTGAGCCTCCTGGGTATTCAGCGACCTAGTGAAGGTCCCTGAGTGGACTCTTCCCTCCGACTTCTAGAACTCAAAGAGTTTTTTTTTCTCCTGTGCCTACTCACAAACTTTCTCGATGCCCTCCTGGCGGAGTCTCTCAGAATCCTTAGTGACTCTGGTCTTCTCTGAACTTTCAGCGGAGTTCTTTCTCCAACACCTCGTGCTTACGCTCAATGCCCACCTAGCATAGCTTCTACATAATTCTCAGTGATTCTGTCTACAACTGTGTCTCAGATACACAGCCTTATCCCCTGAGGTGTTCAGCAACCTCACAGGTATTCTTCCTAAGTTGATGATTCCAGTCCTGTGCCTCACCACGTCTCTGTCTGACTCCTCAGAGTTCATAAGTGCACTCATGCACCGCTATTCAGAGTCTGCAACACTTTGTCATGCCCTGCTGACATGAAACCTCAAAGACCTTCAACTTGAAATCAAAGACACTCCCTGCAATTGCATGATAACAACACACAAATACAACATATAATGAACACACACAGACATGCATATATGACAGAACCTATGCATGAAAAACTTCTTCTGTATTCTATTAAAATGGCAAATGCCTTTCTGTACAAGTTTTTCTCGAGCTCTCCTCGACTCTTCTCTTCTCTATCTCCTATCTTTCCTCCACTAACTCAAAATGAGATCTCTAAAATCTCTTTTACCTAAGGGGCCCTTAGCGCTTCCCTCCAGGTCTACCTATTCTAATAAATTACATTCAATGGATGTCTAGTCCAGGATCAGATCTAGATCTCAGCCATGACACACATTAAATGCCTATCTAATCTACAGCCTGCTCAAAGGCATGGCTTCTATGGCTCAATAGCCTAAGACATTTAATTTACATTTAATACAAATTTAAATGAGGTTGCGCCTCTCTTCAACCTTTGAATGCATGCGCGCTGATGTGGCTAGTTGGCTAGCTGGCTGCATGGAGAGATGCTCCTGCATCATTCTACATGCACACATTCCTTCACACTGCTTTTCAACTTTTTGGTCCATCAACTTCATGAACTCCCCTATTAGTGAAGGTTTTTAGTATGGAAAGGTAGAGAGAAGAATCAATGGAAACAATAGTTTATTTAAAAGTGATTCCTCCATTTAATGCAAATCACTATGAATATTGGGTAATAAAAATGAAAACCTTGATGGTTTTTAAGGATTCTTGGGATAGACTTCGAGATGAGTATGATGGGACACAATACTTTAATACATCGATAGTAGAAAATACAAATTATAAGAGTGAGGAAAAGAAATACAAATTATAAGAGTGAAGAAAATAAGAAGGATTCCCTATAATTGTTTTTTTTTCAAAGTACTCTAGATGTTTCTCAAAATCACTACAATGAAAAATACCAAGGAATCTTGGGACATAATGCAATGCACTTACCAAGGTGTATATAATGTCAAATTTGTGATCTTGGAAATTGTGTCAAGAGAATTTGAGAAACTGTAAATGAAGGACAATGAAAAGATATGTCATTTTTGTGTTAAAGTTCAAGGCATCGTTAACCAATTGTGCACCTAAGGAGAGATGATTACCAACCAGATAATTTGTGAAAAAAAATTAAATATTTATTAGTGAAATGGAACTTAGTAGTTATTTCAATAATGGAAAGCGGAGATATGATGCCAATGAAGTTGGAAAATCGAATAGGATAATTGTGATCTTGTGAAAGTAGATTCAATAAAATTATAGAAAATTTAGAATAATATTTTGTAGTGAACTTCAGTGTTATTGAATAAAATACATTCCCCAAGAGAGAAAGGGTACTCATCTATTATTCAAGAGGAATAAGAAGAGGTCATGGAGGAAGATTTTGTGATCATGGTTTTGTATATAAGAAGCATATTTAATTCCATTATTGAAAAATGATTTGGTGAATTTGAAAGGGAATGTGGTCTCAAGTCAAGTCACCCATAAAAAAAGAAAATTCCACTGAAGATAAGGGAGAGAATTCCATATTAATTCGTTTGTAATATGGCAGTGAATTTTTGAGATGATGTTTGATTCCTTGATTTTGGTTTCTCTAAGAATATGAATAATAAAAAATATTTCTTTGATGAACTGATCAAATTAATAGAAACAAATTGAGTGATGTTTGCAAACAATAAGACAATAGAAATTGTCGACAATGGAATGTTTTTTGTACACACCAAATAATGTGAATTAAAAACTATTAAGGACACATTTTTGGTTATTTGTCTGAATAACAATATTTAGAGTGTAGGTTAATTGATTGAGAAAAATTGTAATGCATTGTTTGATAATGGATCTTGTGAGTTTTTTAAGAAGAATAATATTAGGAAGTTAGTGGTAGTCAATCCAATATATTCCCGATACATATACATTCAAAAATGTCATTAAAAAAAAATTGAGGGGTATAACTAGCTATGGCTTAGGTGTAATGGACATTTAAGTCTAAAAGGGATGATTTTTTTATACATGAAATACATGGTTCAATTCTTTTCCAATATTGAATAAAAAGATGATTTTTTATCTAGATTTACACTAGGGGAATAACACAAGAAACTTTCTAGTTGGAAAATCACAACAAGCTTCACAAGAACTATAGATCATTGACTCATATATCTATGGTCCCATGCAAACACCAAGAATCGTAAATCCTTTTATTTAAATTTTTTTTGTAGAAGATTATTATAATAAGACATGGACCTATTTCTTTAAAGAGAGAGTGAATCATTTGGGTGTTTTGTGAATTTAAAGGTTTTAGTTGAAAAAAAAACCAATTATTCTCATAAAATTTAAAGAATTGTTTGAGTGGGTGAGTTCAATTCAAACAAATTTAATTCTTATTGTGCTATTGAAATAATCAAAATACAACTTTAAACAACATGTACACATTATAACAAATTGATGCATTAGCATCTCCAACAAAGCATGAATGGAGGACAGCTAAGCGCACTAGTGTGCATTTTCAAGAATGATTTTGAATTTAAGAAGGCATGTCACACAAATATTTTGAAAAGATTTTAATTTAAGAACTTCTTAAATCTTTTTGAGCTGGACGATCGCATGAGATTGATGACGAATGTATTTTCTTTTAATGTAGTAGCTTACAATACAGATTTGATCTGTTTGCTCTTATATGTCCATCTCAAACATTTATTGTAATAAATCCTTAGTAGTTGAATGATTTTATTTCGAAAGGATAGCACTAAGGTAGCTTTGAGGGAAAGATTTATGATCCCTCTTGTATAAATAAATGTATTGTTTCCCAAATGAGGTTGTTGAAAACTATTGTAGAGGTTGTTGTTAGTAGCTGAAATTTAGTCAATTGTAGCTGAGAATTGTTGAAATATTTTAAAGAGCAGTGTATGAGCCCATGTATATTTTCAATTGAATGAATATAAAAGAGAGGCGTTGTTCCAAATGTCTAGTGTTGTTGTTTCTATCTGAATGAATGAATGGTAGGCTTTCTGTTAATTTCAATTCTCTTTTATTTCTTGTTCTTATGCTATGAATGCATTTACATGGTTGAATGTATGAATTTGTGATACATTAGATAAGTTTCAATTGTTTCTCTTCTTTGAGAAAGTGCAAGTATGCATATTTTTTGCAAGGTGTGCATTGACAGACTTTGTTTCGACTCAGAAGATTAGAAGAGACAACATGAAACTTTTGTATGCAAGGACTGCATAAGAGTTTGCAAGCTGTGCGTAGAAAAAGTTTGTTTTGGCTTAGAAGTTCAGGAGGGATAGCTTGAAATCATATATAGACATAAATGTGCTCAGAACCTAATTGTTTAGAAGGAACAATTGAGTCATCTAAGGAATGTTGCATGGCATGCATAGTCGCCTATCAAAATTTAAGTTGAAGGAATATTGTTACAAGGTATGCGCAGAGTCGATACTTGGCTAAGTATTGAAGGATTCATTATCAGAAGTTCAGAGTGTTGAGAAGGAATAAGTCCAAGAGAGATAACTTGGAGCCTTGTACGCAGAGAGTGCATATTGTCTGCAAGGAGTGCATGACAGAGTCTTTTGACTCATAAGCTTAAGAAGAGCAACCTAAGATTATTTGTAGAAGGGTGTGAAGAATTATTTCCATGTGTGCGCAGTCGTCCATAGAGAAGCTAAGATGCGGAGGAGAAACTATTGCAAGGAATGCATAGGCCAAAATTCGACTAAGTGTCAAAGAAAGTTCTCTAAGGAGCAAAAGTTCAAGAAGAAACAAGATCAGTTGTAATGTACCTAAATTTTGTCATATAAAAAAAAAATTCTTCTAAGGAACATTAAGCTTTAAATCTCTAAAACAAAATCATAATAAGAGAAATACCCTTTTCCTATTGTTAAAATCTGATACCCAATGTATTCAATTTCCATTTCCCAGCATGACAGACCATAACCTCGCATTTTATTTTCAACTTTCATTTAAGTCATGCTAGCTTTTACAAGTGGTTATAAGTTTATACTTGGTAATAAATTGGAAATAAAACATAGGCCTAGGACTTAGGACCCTAGCCTCTTATTTAAAACATACTTCCATATACACACAAGCCTAAACTCCAATACCGTGAATAAAACTTTATACACATAGTAATGAGTGTTGAATTTATTTGCTTGATTGTTATATTTAGTTGTTTGGATTTTCCATAGATGACCAAGGACATTGATGGATTCCTTTGTAACTCTTTGGTTTAATGAGAGTATTTCCTTGACAATGCAGCCTAATGCATACTGCCTTTCCCAACCTGCAGGTTGGAAGTCCACGTACACAGGACCTTTCCTCTACCACTGGCCCGAAGAGCTTTCAACAATTGGCTCTTCTATTTCCCTTTCGGGAAATCTGTACCCACAAATACCTTCGATAAATTTCCCCCTTTTATACTTCGGGAGATCGGACTCCGCGATTTTGCGAATCTGGTGGTCAAGCACCTTGTCTCTCAATCTCTAAAACTCGAAAACAGTCAACACTTGACCTTTTCTCTCTATATTTTGGATTTCTCCTTATCGCGATTTCGGGGGTTGCAATGTCAAGAAAATCGTCCCCTCGACTCCCGAAACCCAATTTACTGAAACTGTGATGCGCTTGCAAGGTTGACCTTTCAACAACCCTTCTTTCCATTGGGATTTCAAACTTCGCAATTTTGCGAATCCTGATGCAAATATTTCGAGGCTTCACCTCACGAAACCTCGAAATGGTCAATGGAATTGACTCCCTTGTCGATAGTGCACCACCTATACACCCTACCGATTTTGTGGCCCACACAATTCTCTCACCCTAGGGACTTCATGCTTCATGATTTCGCCAGTCCTGATGCAAAGATTTCAGGACTTCAACCCCCGAAACGCAGAAATAGAAATCCACGGTTGAATCCAAAGGACCTGGTTGGCTAGAATCTACGGTTCTGCCTCTCCTGAGATTGAACCTTTTGAAGCACTCACCATAACTCCCCTACTCCTTCGTGAGATCTCACGGCTCACGGGACTTCGCGAATTCTCCACAGAGAATTTCGACCGTCCATCTCCTTTCTCCACAAGGACTTCTGCAACCTTTTACTGAGTGGTTTTCCCATGGTACTCAACTGCCTGCGACACAAACTTGTGATGCCTTCTCAGTGTTCCAATGCACAATCTCTGAGTCCTTCAGAAAAATCTTGCTCGCACTCGTTGCAAAAAATTTCTCAATCACTCCAAGGAATTGAAATCTTTCGACTCTATGCACTCCCTGCAGCAACAGTCTCTCAATACTTCATTCAGGTTACACACCCTGAAAATATACTCAGCCTGCGCACACCTTGCCCGGCTCCTATGCCCAACTGCACTTCTGAGGAAATGAGAATGAAAGATATCTTGCTTGAGCTTTCAGAGACAAACTTCTGAACCCTTTGTCAATGCACTCCTTGTGGACAATTCAACTACACTCCTTGCAGGAACTCTTGCTCAGATAGAGAAACAATTGAAACTCATTCCTTTTACCCTTTCCTCTTAGATTTCAAACATTCAATCAATAAATCATTCATACATAGCATAAAAGCAAATGTATAACAGAAAAAGTATAACCATGAACATACCGTTCAACATACACATACAAAAAACAAATACAATGCTATGAATCTGAATTAAGACTTCTTCTATTAACTCAAATCTCTGTACATGGGTGTTTTTTAAACATAGTTTCTCTATTCCAGCTCTGTATTCTCTTCTCTTGGTAATGTTCTTCACTATTACAATTACACAATTAGGGTATCTATATCCCGTTTCCCTCTCTCATTCTAAAATGTCTAATCTACGCATTAAATTCTATCTACTTGCATTAACTATCATAAATTCCTTCTACCTACTAAGGATGAGAGCGGATCACTCAAGGTCCATTTACATTTTACAAGTGTGCCTCCACTTGATGAATTCATTAATGTTTCAAGATATATTCAAAATTTGCGCTGGGCATTTTTCCAACTGTCTTTTATCTCCGCGCTGGCTCGCTTGAGATGCTCCTGCATCATACTCCCTTGCTTGAAAAATTTCATGGGCTCCTATCCATGAGCTCGCGTATGGTGTGTCCATGCCTTTAGATCTCTGCTTCATTTTCCCAGCTGGCATATTCAACTGGATGGCCCTTCCACTTGACCAAATATTCAAGGTATTGCTTTCTCCTAGTCTTCTTGCCGACCCTTTTGTCGAGTATGTGCTCCATCTGCAACTTTTCTGCAACTGGCATCTGTTTTGTCCACTGGACCTCTGGCTGTTCATTTCCTGTCCCTATTTCCTCAACTTTATAAGGGTACAAATTTGAGATATTGAATATTGGAGAAATTTCGATTCCATCGGGTAATTCAATCTCGTAAGCATTTGCCCCAAATTTCTTTAAGACCTTACATAGTCCGATTTTCTTCATTTTCAGTTTATTATATGTCCCTCTCAGGAACCTTTCCTTTATCAAATGTTCCAGAATCAAATTGCCAACTTCAAATTGAAGTTTTATTATGTGTTGATCTTCTCTGCGCTTATATTCCTGGCTCAAACTCTGCAATCATTCCTTCACCTGGCTATGAAGTTCCTTCATCGCCTCTGTGAAATATTCTGCACTAGTGCTCCTAATCGCAGTCTGATCTGAATCTCTCAGCTTAGAAATTCCTCTCGGTTGCATGCCATAGAAAATATGAAATGGACTCTACCCCATGCTTCTGTTAACTGAGTTGTTATAAGAAAATTACGCCTATGGTAATATGTTGTCCCACTGGCTGTGGTGTTCTGTCACCAAGCTTCTCAGCAAGTCTCCCAGAGTTTTGTTCACCACTTCTGTCTGTCCATCTGTCTAAGGATGATAAGCTGAACTGAACGACAAGTTAGTTCCCATCTTCCTCCATAAGGTCCTCCAAAAGTGTCCTACAAACTTAGTGTCTTGATCCGAAACTATGCTCCTTGGTAAGCCATGAAGTCGAATGACTTCTTTGAAAAATAGATTCGCAATGTGAGTTGCGTCACTGGTCTTCTGACATGGAATGAAGTGTGCCATATTAGAAAATCTATCCACCACCACAAATATTGAGTCAAACCCTCTTTGTGTTCTTGGCAGCCCTAATATAAAATCCATGCTGACTGCATCCCATGGTTTCTCAGGTATGGGCAACGGTTGATAAAACCCTGCATTCTGTTTCTTTCCCTTCGAATGCTGGAAAATTCTGCATCTGTCCACGAACCTTTTGACATCTGCTCACATTCTCGACCAAAAATATGACTCACTCAACTTTTTGAACATCTTTTCATGACCAAAGTGCCCAGCCAGTCCTCCACTGTGTTTCTCCTTCAACAAATTCTCCCTCATGGAGCATTTTGGAATACAAAGTTTATTACCTTTGAACAATAATCCTTCCTGGATCATGTAGTCTATACATTGGCTTCTATCTCTGAGAATTGGATTCTCAGTTGCTTCGTACACCCCTTTAAAATCTGGTTCATCCATGTACATGTCCCCGAGATCATCAAAACCCAACGTTTTGACTTTGAACTCTTGCAATAGAAAACACTTTCTGCTCAAAGCATCAACAACTTTGTTAGCAGTTCCAGAAATATGTTTAATCACAAAAGTGAATTTTTGCATATATTCAACCCATTTTACATGTCTTTGATTCAACTTCTCCTGTTGAGTCACAAATTTCAAATCATGATTTTCACTGTATAAGACAAACTCCTTCGGGATCAAGTAATGTCTCCATTTCTTTAATGCCTGTATAATAGCATAAAACTCCTTGTCATACATGGAGTATTTCACCTTCACTTCATTCATCTTCTCATTGAAGTATGCTATTGGCCTGTCTTCTTGACTCAAGACTGCCCCTATTGAAAATCCACTTGCATCACATTTCACTTGAAATGTCTTTTTGAAATCAGGCAACACTAGAATTGGTTGTTCCGTTATCTTCCTCTTCAACAGATTAAAACTCTTCTCATCTTTTTCTGTCCAATGAAAAGATTTATGTCTCTTCTTCACTGTATCCATCATTGGTGCACTAATTTCACTAAAATTCCTGATGAATTTTCGGTAGAAACTAGCCAATCCATGAAAAATTCTCACCTCAAAGATATTATTCGGTGATGGCCAATTTTTGATCACCTCCACTTTATCTGGATCCATCTTCAACTTATCTACAGAAATAACAAACCCCAAATAAATGAGCTTTTTCTTCATGAATGAAGACTTCTTCATGTTTATTAGAAACTTCTCCTGCTGTAACTTCCTCATCACTGTAGCCAAATGTTTTAGATGCTTTGCCACTGTTTTACTGAAAATCAGTATGTCATCCAGATATACGATAACAAATTTTCCGATGAACTCCCTCAGGACATTGTTCATCAACCTCATGAAGGTACTCAACACATTTATTAAGCCAAATGGCATAACAAGCCATTCATACAACCCTTCGTTAGTCTTGAAGGCTGTCTTCCATTCATCACCTTCCCTCATTCGGATTTGGTGATAACCACTCTTCAAATCAATCTTCGAAAAAAATTCTACTCCACTTAAGCAATCCATCAGATCATCCATCCTTGGAAATGGAAATCTGTACCTGATGGTTATCTTGTTGATCACCCTGGAGTCAGTACACATCCTCCAGCCTCCATCTTTCTTCGGACTGAGTACTGTCAGAACAACACACAAAATCAAGCTCTCCCTGACTAAACCTTTGTCCAACAAATCCTGGACTTTTCTTTTGACCTCTTCATTCTCCTGCGGCATCAATATGTACGCGACTTTGTTTGGAAAAATAGCTCCTGGTGTGAGATCAATATGATGACTCACACTTCTGATTGGTGGAAACGAACAAGATAGTTCTTCCACTACTATATCAGTGAACTCTTCTAGTAGTTCCTGAACCTCTTCGAGTAAATCATCCACTCTTGCACTGGCCAAAACAATTCTAGGCTTTCTGACCACAATGAATTATGGATCCTCCTTTTCCTTAACCTCTGTAAGAAGTTCCTTCCCACTCATTAGAAGTACATTGTTTCTTACTTCAAGTTTCACCTCCTTATCCTTGATTGGAAGCAACATGTGAGTTATCCCATTATTCTCTAGGGTGTATGTGTTCATTCTCCCATCATGAATCACATTCTTGTCATATTTCCATGGCCTCCCTAGCAATAGATGAAAAACATCCATGGGAATAACATCACAAAGTATCTTATCGTTATATCCTCCTATGTTAAATTCAACTAAACATTGTTTAGTGATAGTTACCTAATGTCCTTTTTGTAGCCATGAAACTCTATATGGGCTAGGATGATCAATCGTCTCTAGCTCCAGCGTTTCTACCATCTCTGTAGAAATGAGATTATCTGTGCTACCACTTTCCACAATGACCTTGCATACCCTATCCTTAGTCTTGCAAGCAGTCCAGAAAATTTTGTTTCTTTGGATTGAACTCTCCACCTCCTTCTCTGGTGTCAAAAGAGATTTTCACATCATCAACAATCTTCCGCCTTTAGCATCTTCTGCCTCAATGTCTCGCCTCTATGATTCGGCGATGTGAGTCTCACCTCCTTATTTATTTTTGTCTAGACACTCATAATACTTGTGTCCAGTCTTTCAACATGTGAAGCATTTTATCACTCCACCTCTTTCTCTTCCTCTACCTCTGGTACGAGGAAATGTATTATTATCGTCATAATCTCCTCTCTGTTCGGTATTCTTCCCTCTCTGTTCATCAGATTTCCCTCATTGTGATCTTCCACCTCTCTCAGTTTGAGTCTAAGGTTTCTTCCAATCCTCCTTGGGTTTCTGATTTTTATCCCGGGCAACTGATTTGCCTTTTGGCTGACTTCTACCTCGGCTTCTTTGACCTTGCTTTCGGCTCAGCTTCTCTTCAGCTTTTAGAGCCATTTGATAAGAATCTTCCACCATTCGGATGGTCATCATGCTCATCTCATCCTGAATGTTGTATCTCAGGCCATTCATGTACCTTGCAAGTTTTTCATCATCACTTTCTTGATGACCTGCCCTGATGTTCAGCCTATAGAATTCTTTAGTATATTATTTTACTTTCATCAGCTTCTATCTCAAGTTTTGCATTCTTCGAGACAGAGTAATTTGATAATCCCTGGGGATGAATTTCACCTTCATCTTTGCGATCATCCTATCCCAACTCTTGATCTTATGCTTGCCTTTGCAGCGTCTGTCAGCTTGTAGCTCATCCCACCACAATGTTGCATGTCATTTTAATCTTGTGACAACATGTTTGACCTTCTTGTCCTCTTCAACATCTTCATACTCAAAGTATGTGTCCAGAGCTCTAATATAGTCTAGAAGCTCCTCTACATCCAAGTTTCCCTCATAAACTGGAATGTCCATTTTCACTCTTTCACCCATTCTTGCAATATCCCTAATCAAATGTTCATTTGTTTCATCTTTGGCTGCAACTTCTTCCCTTTCATGTCCAACCTCATTGTCACTTTCAGAATCACTAAGATCCCCAAAACTGACTGTGCACCTCTATGTTGTCTCCATGTCTTCAAGTCTGGCGCGTAAATCATGCATCTCGCTCTCCATGGCTGGATCAGGCATCTACCTACCCCTTCTTCTTGGCATTTCCCTATCCTCTAGTGGATCGGGTGTTTTCCTATCCCTTCTTCTCGGTGGCTTTGTGAATTCTCCTTTTCCTTGCTACAGAAAGAAAATAAATATTTCTGAGCTCTGATACCAAAATGATGCACACTACCCTTCCCAACCCACAGGTCAGAAGTCCACATACACGGGATCTTTCCTCTACCACTCACTCGAACATATTTCAACAATTGGCTCTTCTATTTACCTTTCAAGAAATCTGCGCCCACAAATACCTTTGAGAAAATTCCCCCTTTTATACTTCGAGAGATCGAACTCCACGATTTCCTGAATCCTATGGTCAAGTGCCTTGTCTCTCAATCTCTTAAACCCAAAAACAGTCAACACTTGACCTTTTCTCTCTCTATTTCGGATTTGTCCTTATTGAGATTATGGGGGTTGCAATGTCAAGCAAATCGTCCCCTCGACTCCCGAAACCCGATTTACCGAAACTCTGATGCGCTCGCAAGGTTGACCTTTCAACAACCCTTCTTTCCATCGGGATTTCGGACTTCACAATTTTGCGAATCTTGATGCGAAGATTTCAGGACTTCACCCCACAAAACCCCGAAATGTTCAATGGAATTGAATCCCTTGTCGATAGTGCACCACCTGTCCACCTTGTTGATTCTGTGGCCCACACAATCCTCTCACCCTCGGGACTTCACGCTTCGTGATTTCGCGAGTCCTGATGCAAAGATTTTGGGACTTCAACCCCTGAATCCCCGAAATAGAAATTCACGATTGAATCCAACGGACCTGGTTGGATGGAATGTACGGTTTTGCCTCTCCTGAGCTCGAACCTTTTGAAGCACTTGTTGTAACTCCCCTGCTCCTCTGTGATATCTTATGGCTCACGGGACTTCGCGAATTCTCCACAGAGAATTCTGACCGTCCGTCTACTTTCTCCACAGGGACTTCTACGACCTTTAACCAAGTGGTTTTCCCACGGTACTCAACTTCCTATGACACAAACTTGTGACACCTTCTCACTGTTCCAATGCACAATCTCCGAGTCCTTCAGAAAATTCCTGTGCGCACTCCTTGCGGAAAATTCCTTAATCACTCGAAGGAATTGAAATCTTTTGACTCTGCACACTCCCTGCAACAACAGTCTCTCAATACTTCATTCAGGTTACACACCCTGAAAATATACTCAGCCTGTGCACACCTTGCACAGCTCTTGTGCCCAACTGCACTTCAGAGGAAATGAGAATGAAAGCTATCTTGTCTGAGATTTTAGAGACAAACCTTTGAACCCTTTGTCAACACACTCCTTGCGGACAATTCAACTGCATTCCTTGCAGGAACTCTTGCTCAGATAGAGAAACAAATGATAACTCATTCATTTTACCCTTTCCTCTCAGATTTCAAACATTCAATCAAGAAATCATTCATACATAGCATAAAAGCAAATGTATAACAGAAAGAGTATAACCATGAACATACCGTTCAACATACACATACAAGAAAAAAATGCAACGCCATGAATCTGAATTAAGACTTCTTCTATTAACTTAAATCTCTGGACATGGGTGTTTTTTAAACACAGTTTCTTTGTTCTAGCTCTGTATGCTCTTCTCTTGGTAATGTTCTTCACTATTACAATTACACAATGAGGGTGTCTATATCCCATTTCCCTCTCTCATTATAAACTGTCTAATCTATGCATTAAATTCTATATACTTGCATTAACTATCATAAATGCCTTATACCTACTAAGGACGAGAGTAGATTTCTCAAGGTCCGTTTACATTTTACAAGTGTGCCTCCACTTGATGACTTCATTAATGTTTCAAGATATTTTCAAAATTTCCACTAGGCGCTTTTCCAGCTGTCTTTTATCTCTGCGCTGGCTCTCTTGAGATGCTCTTGCATCAAAGCCTAACAATATTTCTTAGTTATAAACAAAACTCTACTCTAACAGTTGATTAAACCTTACCAGATTTACGCGAAGTCTAACTACTGGTGCTAACTGAACTAGTAGTAACTAGAGGTTGATATTTTCTGAAACATAGGTTTTGAGGAGACCCATCCTTGTCCTCGTCGATATATTAAATATGACAGGAGGTTTTGACAGTTAGAAGTTAATCTCTGATCGGCCATTAATGGAGGTG
>ML795006.1:216380-242611 GCA_009831015.1 Picea engelmannii | reverse complement strand
TGATTGGTGGAAACGAACAAGATAGTTCTTCCACTACTATATCAGTGAACTCTTCTAGTAGTTCCTGAACCTCTTCGAGTAAATCATCCACTCTTGCACTGGCCAAAACAATTCTAGGCTTTCTGACCACAATGAATTATGGATCCTCCTTTTCCTTAACCTCTGTAAGAAGTTCCTTCCCACTCATTAGAAGTACATTGTTTCTTACTTCAAGTTTCACCTCCTTATCCTTGATTGGAAGCAACATGTGAGTTATCCCATTATTCTCTAGGGTGTATGTGTTCATTCTCCCATCATGAATCACATTCTTGTCATATTTCCATGGCCTCCCTAGCAATAGATGAAAAACATCCATGGGAATAACATCACAAAGTATCTTATCGTTATATCCTCCTATGTTAAATTCAACTAAACATTG
Source organism: Picea engelmannii (assembly GCA_009831015.1). Taxonomy (NCBI): domain Eukaryota; kingdom Viridiplantae; phylum Streptophyta; class Pinopsida; order Pinales; family Pinaceae; genus Picea; species Picea engelmannii. Next base: position 242,193 of record ML795006.1, on the reverse strand, counting down.
TTTAGTGATAGTTACCTAATGTCCTTTTTGTAGCCATGAAACTCTATATGGGCTAGGATGATCAATCGTCTCTAGCTCCAGCGTTTCTACCATCTCTGTAGAAATGAGATTATCTGTGCTACCACTTTCCACAATGACCTTGCATACCCTATCCTTAGTCTTGCAAGCAGTCCAGAAAATTTTGTTTCTTTGGATTGAACTCTCCACCTCCTTCTCTGGTGTCAAAAGAGATTTTCACATCATCAACAATCTTCCGCCTTTAGCATCTTCTGCCTCAATGTCTCGCCTCTATGATTCGGCGATGTGAGTCTCACCTCCTTATTTATTTTTGTCTAGACACTCATAATACTTGTGTCCAGTCTTTCAACATGTGAAGCATTTTATCACTCCACCTCTTTCTCTTCCTCTACCTCTGGTACGAGGAAATGTATTATTATCGTCATAATCTCCTCTCTGTTCGGTATTCTTCCCTCTCTGTTCATCAGATTTCCCTCATTGTGATCTTCCACCTCTCTCAGTTTGAGTCTAAGGTTTCTTCCAATCCTCCTTGGGTTTCTGATTTTTATCCCGGGCAACTGATTTGCCTTTTGGCTGACTTCTACCTCGGCTTCTTTGACCTTGCTTTCGGCTCAGCTTCTCTTCAGCTTTTAGAGCCATTTGATAAGAATCTTCCACCATTCGGATGGTCATCATGCTCATCTCATCCTGAATGTTGTATCTCAGGCCATTCATGTACCTTGCAAGTTTTTCATCATCACTTTCTTGATGACCTGCCCTGATGTTCAGCCTATAGAATTCTTTAGTATATTATTTTACTTTCATCAGCTTCTATCTCAAGTTTTGCATTCTTCGAGACAGAGTAATTTGATAATCCCTGGGGATGAATTTCACCTTCATCTTTGCGATCATCCTATCCCAACTCTTGATCTTATGCTTGCCTTTGCAGCGTCTGTCAGCTTGTAGCTCATCCCACCACAATGTTGCATGTCATTTTAATCTTGTGACAACATGTTTGACCTTCTTGTCCTCTTCAACATCTTCATACTCAAAGTATGTGTCCAGAGCTCTAATATAGTCTAGAAGCTCCTCTACATCCAAGTTTCCCTCATAAACTGGAATGTCCATTTTCACTCTTTCACCCATTCTTGCAATATCCCTAATCAAATGTTCATTTGTTTCATCTTTGGCTGCAACTTCTTCCCTTTCATGTCCAACCTCATTGTCACTTTCAGAATCACTAAGATCCCCAAAACTGACTGTGCACCTCTATGTTGTCTCCATGTCTTCAAGTCTGGCGCGTAAATCATGCATCTCGCTCTCCATGGCTGGATCAGGCATCTACCTACCCCTTCTTCTTGGCATTTCCCTATCCTCTAGTGGATCGGGTGTTTTCCTATCCCTTCTTCTCGGTGGCTTTGTGAATTCTCCTTTTCCTTGCTACAGAAAGAAAATAAATATTTCTGAGCTCTGATACCAAAATGATGCACACTACCCTTCCCAACCCACAGGTCAGAAGTCCACATACACGGGATCTTTCCTCTACCACTCACTCGAACATATTTCAACAATTGGCTCTTCTATTTACCTTTCAAGAAATCTGCGCCCACAAATACCTTTGAGAAAATTCCCCCTTTTATACTTCGAGAGATCGAACTCCACGATTTCCTGAATCCTATGGTCAAGTGCCTTGTCTCTCAATCTCTTAAACCCAAAAACAGTCAACACTTGACCTTTTCTCTCTCTATTTCGGATTTGTCCTTATTGAGATTATGGGGGTTGCAATGTCAAGCAAATCGTCCCCTCGACTCCCGAAACCCGATTTACCGAAACTCTGATGCGCTCGCAAGGTTGACCTTTCAACAACCCTTCTTTCCATCGGGATTTCGGACTTCACAATTTTGCGAATCTTGATGCGAAGATTTCAGGACTTCACCCCACAAAACCCCGAAATGTTCAATGGAATTGAATCCCTTGTCGATAGTGCACCACCTGTCCACCTTGTTGATTCTGTGGCCCACACAATCCTCTCACCCTCGGGACTTCACGCTTCGTGATTTCGCGAGTCCTGATGCAAAGATTTTGGGACTTCAACCCCTGAATCCCCGAAATAGAAATTCACGATTGAATCCAACGGACCTGGTTGGATGGAATGTACGGTTTTGCCTCTCCTGAGCTCGAACCTTTTGAAGCACTTGTTGTAACTCCCCTGCTCCTCTGTGATATCTTATGGCTCACGGGACTTCGCGAATTCTCCACAGAGAATTCTGACCGTCCGTCTACTTTCTCCACAGGGACTTCTACGACCTTTAACCAAGTGGTTTTCCCACGGTACTCAACTTCCTATGACACAAACTTGTGACACCTTCTCACTGTTCCAATGCACAATCTCCGAGTCCTTCAGAAAATTCCTGTGCGCACTCCTTGCGGAAAATTCCTTAATCACTCGAAGGAATTGAAATCTTTTGACTCTGCACACTCCCTGCAACAACAGTCTCTCAATACTTCATTCAGGTTACACACCCTGAAAATATACTCAGCCTGTGCACACCTTGCACAGCTCTTGTGCCCAACTGCACTTCAGAGGAAATGAGAATGAAAGCTATCTTGTCTGAGATTTTAGAGACAAACCTTTGAACCCTTTGTCAACACACTCCTTGCGGACAATTCAACTGCATTCCTTGCAGGAACTCTTGCTCAGATAGAGAAACAAATGATAACTCATTCATTTTACCCTTTCCTCTCAGATTTCAAACATTCAATCAAGAAATCATTCATACATAGCATAAAAGCAAATGTATAACAGAAAGAGTATAACCATGAACATACCGTTCAACATACACATACAAGAAAAAAATGCAACGCCATGAATCTGAATTAAGACTTCTTCTATTAACTTAAATCTCTGGACATGGGTGTTTTTTAAACACAGTTTCTTTGTTCTAGCTCTGTATGCTCTTCTCTTGGTAATGTTCTTCACTATTACAATTACACAATGAGGGTGTCTATATCCCATTTCCCTCTCTCATTATAAACTGTCTAATCTATGCATTAAATTCTATATACTTGCATTAACTATCATAAATGCCTTATACCTACTAAGGACGAGAGTAGATTTCTCAAGGTCCGTTTACATTTTACAAGTGTGCCTCCACTTGATGACTTCATTAATGTTTCAAGATATTTTCAAAATTTCCACTAGGCGCTTTTCCAGCTGTCTTTTATCTCTGCGCTGGCTCTCTTGAGATGCTCTTGCATCAAAGCCTAACAATATTTCTTAGTTATAAACAAAACTCTACTCTAACAGTTGATTAAACCTTACCAGATTTACGCGAAGTCTAACTACTGGTGCTAACTGAACTAGTAGTAACTAGAGGTTGATATTTTCTGAAACATAGGTTTTGAGGAGACCCATCCTTGTCCTCGTCGATATATTAAATATGACAGGAGGTTTTGACAGTTAGAAGTTAATCTCTGATCGGCCATTAATGGAGGTGGATGAGGAACGAGAGCCAACCCTGTACCCTCACCCAACCCAAACATGCCAAGTCACTCATATCACATGGCGTGTTTCCTATTGTAACCAACACATTCAATATGAGTGGGGTTCATTCTTTAGGGTAACAATAGTTGTTCATTGTCATTTTTGTGCAAGCCTGTCCTGAAGTTGGGATATGTGTTTCCCCTTTGTTCCCTTGACTTCACTCTACGTGGGGAGTATGGTGGCTTGGAGGGCCTCCTAGGACTATTCTTCTTATTGGTAAGTGGCCATTCTATTGTATAAATTTTACTCAAACGTTATGAAAGGTTTGTTTTGTTTTCTAGCTTACTATTCCTTGTACTCTCTCCCAATGAGTTTCACACAGGTAGTGTCTTGCCTGTAGGGAATTCTTTAGTATCCTCCTACACTCGTTGTTTTCATTCATTGAATTTCTCTCTATACTATCCCATACTGTGCTTCATCAGAATTATGGCCAAAAGTTTTTTTAGGTTAGGGATTTTTATGTGTTTGTATGCTATACTTATTTAATGACACGAGAATCTCTCTAGCAAGACTTGAATGTTGTTTCCTATCTTGGTTGAGTATATGGAAAAGGGTGTTTATTTCAGTTTCTCTGTTTCCCAAACTACTCGACAAATTCTTAAGACTGTAATTTTCTTGTTTGAGAGTATCCCCCAAAAATAATAATCAGCCTAACACAAAGGCTTATACCCTAAATGTATACTAAATATGACCAGGTTCATTCTGTTTGTGCCCACTTACTTATAATCTGGATGCATTACAAAGGGCACGCGTGTCTAGTGTTTTCAGCACAATATTTACCCTCCATTCTCTTTCCTTAACTAAATGTATTCACGTAGTGCTAGATAGATTATTGGTATTGTTTATTATCCCTTTACACTTTTAGAAATAAACATTGGGTTTATGCTTATCATGTGACTTATGTATGTGATCAACATTCGTGTAATTATTCTCTGTAATGTTTTTCTTTGGTTATTCACTAGTTCTTATCAGTAATGGTGGGCCCCTTTGATTTGCGAGGGTACCCATGTGAGATATTTGGGCTCCTCCTCCCCTTTTGGTCTGGATGGTACGTGGTTTTGTCGTAACAGTGAAGGGTGTCGAATCCCTCCAACTAAAGTTAGGTGTTACTTTGTATATTCCTTCCAATTATTATGTAATCCTCTTATTTATGTTGAACATGTTGTCATAGTTTTTTCACAACATGTGTAGTGGTTTTAGGCCACGCGAGACATGGAGAATGACCTCTATCATCTTCTTAAGAGGTATTCGGGTTCCATTCTTCCCTTTTCAAGAAGCTTAGGTGACTCAGGGTAGAAAGAAAGAGTTAACTCTTTGTGGTAGAGATTGTTCATTTTTACGCTTGTGTTACCTCTATTATTTATTTTCTCGAGCCAATAAGATGGTCAAATTTAAAACTATATGATTGGCCGAAAGGATCAAGTCGGATTTTTTTACTATGTCCTAACTCGACATTATTGGAATGGAAATATGATTTACAATTTTTCATGACATACCAGAATTAAATTATATTATGAATAATATGTTATTTGTCCTTTTCATTCCTGTAGCTTTATTTTCAATCTTTATCATTGTAGGTCCTCGGAAAAATAAGAGTACTGGGTGTATAAACTTTTGTGTTTATAGTTATAAAAGTTCAACCTCAACTTGTAATAGTTAGACATACTACTTATTTCATTTCGAGCTGTATTCAAGGTTGTTCTTAATTTACCTTACTTATATGCATACGAATTGGCTGAAGGGATACTATTTCTGGTCACAATGGTATTGACTGAATCTACGCATTAGGTATTTAGACAGGTCTGGGTCTATCAATATATAAAGTAGATTGAGAGTTTATGACTCTGTCAATTACATCTGGATTATTTTTCTTTATACATATGTAATCATATATATATATTGGCCATTCTTTGATTGTAAAGTGGGGCGCTATATAACTGTTAGGTATTTTCATCTACAATTTTTAAAATGTGTGCAACACTTTAAAATGGTACAATGTCTTTCTTTGCAATCTACGGTAGCGCTTGTCAAGAAGAAAATGGATATGCATATTCAAATTGTTTTCAATATACTTCATACTATTTTGTAGATCTCTTATTATCGTAGTTGAATGTCTATTGGAATTATTTGTTTTCTTATATAATATGGTAACATATATTTGTATAAATGATTTTTTGGTTGCAGACATTTAATCTTCGTTTATTCAATAGTGCCTACGCAAAGCACCAACTACAAATAGACCTATATATATATATATAGGGTCCATGTTGTCTCATAATCCTTCTCATTCATTATTATACAAGAAAGGAAGTCTTAACTAAGTAACATGATTTCTGAAATTTAATTACAAATATACACATACACTTGTATATATATATAAATCCAAATATACATAGATAATTCTGCCTAGAAATTTAATTACATGAATATACATACACCTGTAGATAGATCTGTTTCAAGTCCATTTATGCATAGATAATTCTACCTAGAAATTTAACTACAAAAGGAACATTTCTAGAACTTGGTCATTCATACCCTTTCAATGAACAAAAGGAATTATAGAATTCATTCAGAATTTAAATCAACAGAAAGAAGAGTTACTCCACTAAATTCTCTTGAGGCGTTTGGTCATCTGTTATAAACTTCACAAAAATGAACAGATTTCATCCAAGGAAATATTCCAATTTAGCACTAATAGATGCATTACATCAGTTATGTAATCATTCAGACAGAGAAGGAAAAGATTAACATATATGAACCAGTGCACGGGAAGACAATGGGAACAACCACGTTCCTCCCAACCATAGAACAGGGCAGCCAAATCACTTGTCATGTTAACCCCCTAGCCTGACCATGAATCGATGAGGGCTAAATCGAAACTCCTCCTCAACAATGTCAATCAACTTAAGAAATATTTTCCTCGCCTCACACTTAGCAAGTAGTGTTCATAACAACAAGCAATCTGTAATATTTTCCCCCAGCATAGTTGGCAGTGTCCTGCCTCTTCACATATGCTATATAACCAAAACCAAAAATGCCTAAGTCTTTTCCCTCGAGAATTTTCGTAGATTTGCAAATCCCTGATTTTCAGTGGCTTCCAATGGCCAAATTCCTGATTTTCCACTTGTAACAATCAACCCTAAGGTAGTTCCAACATGTTCCCCACTCATGGAGTCATGGTCAATTGATTTTAACATGGTTGTTCCATTTTTCCTCCCGCAATAACATACAATATTTTGTCTCATAAAAGTGTCAAAGTCGAGTAGTTACTTGATTCATAATCATATCTCTTCCCAACAATCATAACCATTAATTACAATTAACCAAATTCAAATTTTGGAATTGCCATAAATGGAAAAAAAATTCCAAATTCAAATTTGCCAAAAACAGAATAATTTTCCTAAGAAATTTTAAATTCAAAATTAATATATTTTTGGGGATGTCACATCCTTTCCCCCTTCAATAAAACACTATCCTCAATGTTTTTTCCTTTTCTAGAACAAGATTGGATGAGATTTCTACAAATATCCCTCCAACTCCCAAGTGGCCTCCTCAGGACTAAAGTTCTTCCATTGCACCTTTACCTGAGCGACGACTCTGTTACAAAGTGTTATTTCTCTTCGGTCTAGAATGAATAGGGGTTATGCCTGGAACTCACCTTCTGGTTCCACCTACACCAAGTTCCAATTGATCATATGAGTAGGTTCATGAACATAATTTTTCAACAAAGAAACATGAAATACATTATGAATTTTTAGATCAGCTGGAAGTGGAAGTTGGTATGCTACGGGTCCAATTCGATCTAGTATCTCGAAGGGCCCACAAAAATTGGGTTCCAACTTGGCAAAATTCCCTAGATTTATTGAACTCTTCTGGGCTTTGAATTTTAAATAAACATGATCTCCCACTTGAAACTCCAAGTGTCTTCTTTTCTGGTCCGCATAACATTTTTTTTTGTCTTGTGCCTCCTTTAAGTTTTGTTGTACCTTTCTTACTGTACTTTCCATTTATTGGAGCATCTCTGGTCCAACCATGAGTCTATCAACTAGGTCGCCCCAGCTGATTGTTGTCGTACACTTTATACCATACAATACCTTGAAGGGGATCAATTTATCCGAAGTTTGGTACCCATTGTTATATGCAAATTCTACCAAGTATAGATAGTGCTCCCACCTGCTTGGTTTTGTTATTACATACATGTGGATCATATCCTCTACGATTTGGTTTGTTATTTTGATTTGTCCATCCATTTGTGGATGATAACTTGTACTGAAATTCAAATTAGTATTTATCCCTGGAAACAATTCTTTCCAAAAAGCGGATGTGAATTGTACGTCTCTATCCGAAATCACCATTTTAGGAATACCATGTACTCTAAAAATTTCTTTCATAAATATTTCAGCGATGTTTATAGCTTTAAAAGTTGACTTTAAAGGAATAAAGTGTGCAAAATTACTGAGTTTATCGATTACAGCCATAATAGAATCATTATGTTTCTGATTTTTAGGCAAACCTATAATAAAGTCCATCAATATCGTCTCCCATTTCCATTCTGGTACTGGTATTGGCTATTATAGACCGGTTGGATGTTGGTGTTCGACATTTACCTGCTGACAATCTTGGCACCTAGACAAGTATTCTATTGTTTCTCCCTTCATATTAGGCCAATAAAATAATTTCCTAAGTGTTTTTATCATTTTTTGGTATCCTGGATGACCAGAATATGGTTTCTTATCCAGTTCATCCAAAACTGTTATCTTTAACTATGTCGAATCTAGTATGTAAAGTTTGTTTTTAAATCCTAATAGTCCATTTTTATCGATACTCAGATCTGGTTTGTCTAAGTTTGTTGTAGTGTTTTGTAATTCTACAACTATCTTAGTGTAATTTTTGTCGTTAATACCTGTCCTCCTTATTCTTTGTTCCAAATCACTTTCTTCCCTGTTGACATTTATCTCAAATAACCCATGGACTCTTCCTCTTAAAGCATATGCTACCTTATTTTTATTACCCTTGATATGTCTTACCTCAAAGTCGAATTCACTCAAGAAGGCTAGCCACCTTGATTTCCTTGCATTAATATCTCACTGGCCAAAGAAATATTTCACACCACTATTATCCATTAATAATAGAAACTTTATGCGCATTATGTAGTGTCGCCACATTTTTAAGGTGTGTATTATTGCTACCAATTCTAAGTCATGAGTGACTTAGTTTCACTCATGATCCTTCAATTTCCTGGATTCATAACAAATAACATGTCCTTCTTGAGTTAGGACACCACCTAGTCATTCTTTACTCGCATCAACACATATGGTGAAGTCTTTATCTGGGTCTGCTACCTTTAAAATGGGTGTGGTTGTTAATAATTCCTTCAACTTATTAAAACTATTTTGGCACTTCTGTGACCAGTTATACTTGGTCCCTTTCTTTTGTAATGATGTGATAGGGTAGGATCTTTTGGAAAACTCCTCTATAAATCTACGATAATATCTGGTGATGCCCATGAATGACTGGATATCTGTTACATCCTTAGGTACCAACCATTCCATGATGGCTCTTATTTTCTTAGGGTCGATTGCAATGCCTTCTGCAAAAATTACATGTCCTAGGTACTGTATTTTCTTTTGATAAAAATCACACTTATCGAATTTAGCGTATAGTTTGTGCTTCCTCAAAGTTTGTAGAACTATTCTTAAGTGTTCTTTGTGTTCTTCTTCTATTTTAGAATAGGCTAGAATATCATCGATAAATACCAGTATGAACTTGTCCAAGTACTAACTGAGAATATTGTTCATTAGACACATAAATGTGGTTGGTGCGTTGGTGAGTCTGAAACATATAGCTACGAATTTGTAATGTCCATATCTTATTCGAAAAGTTGTTTTTCTTATGTCCTCATCTTTTATCCTAACTTGGTGATAACCAGATCATAAATTCAACTTCAAAAAAATCTTGGCCCCACCTAATTGATCGAATAGATCATTTATCCTAGGTAAGGGGTACTTGTTCTTAATAGTCATTTTGTTCAATTTTCTATAATCGATATATAGTCTTAGATTACTTTCTTTCTTTTTCACAAAGGGGACTGGTGCTCCCCATGGTGAAACGCTCGATCTGATATACTCTTTGTCCAATAATTCTTGTAGTTGTATTTTTAATTCTGTCAATTCTGGTAAACTCATTCGGTAAGGTTCTTTAGAGATAGGGGCTGAACCAGGTAGTAGGTCTATGAAAAAGTCTATTTCCATTCTAGGGGGTGTTTCAGGAATTTCATCAACAATGTTGGCATGTTTACAAGAAGAGCGTGCTTGTCATTGATGGAAGGAATAACAACAACGATGACAAACAGGCAGGCAAGGAAGATCAATAGACAGGCAAGCAAGGAAGAAGAACAACAACGATCGAATGGAAAGATTAGTAGTGTAAGCTCAGAAGGAGGAAAACAGTCAAAGCACAACAAAGGTTTTCGTAGTTTCATCGATCAGGAAATCCAAAGGAAAGAGGTTCAAACTCGTGATATACGAAATTGCGATAAAAATCTTGATAGGTGAGTCAAGAAGGACATGTGGCGAACGACAAAGATTTTGTTTTGGAGTTTCACAGACCGGGAAATCCAAAGGAAAGAGTTTCAAACTTGTGATATGAAAAATCACGATAACAATCTTGACAGTTGATTCAAGAAGGACACGTGGTGAACGACAAAGGTTTTGTTTCGGAGTTTAATAGATTGGGAAATCCAAAGGAAAGAGGTTCAAACTCACGATATGAAAGATCATGAAAAGATCTGGACCATCAGATCACCAAGGATTGTGGATCATTGATTAGGCATGAAGAAGGCTCGTGAAGTGGCGAAATCATGATAAGATATGGGCCGTCAGATCTGGAGTAATTACGAAGGACCAACAACTGTTAGATATGGTGAAGCTGCAAGGTGGATAAGACCAAGAGTCATACAACTCTCCAAAACTGTGAAGGAATCCTGGCCATCCATCGAGGATAGTCATGGACCATTGGATCGAGAGGACACATGGAGAAAGATCATCATTTCACTGACTATAAATTCAAAGGAGCGAAGTGCTCGTTTGATTGGCGAGTAGTCATATCTCGTGGTCACATTGTCGAGATCTAGAGAAGCCAAGACCTATTTCAAAGTTTGTGACATGGAGAGTCGAGAGAACTCATCATAGAATACCCGAGATGCAAAAGTACGAAATGTGTTTTTGAATAAGGTTGTGGTCACAGCCAGTGGTTACATCTACGAAAGATAGAGGAAGGAGCTAGTGGTGTTAAGCTCCATCTCGAAGTCTCAACAATCATGACTTGGAGCATCAATACCCTTCATCATAGGAATCATGATATGTGAGATCGCGATGAGATCTAGACCGTTTCATCATCAAAGATCTCGACCATTGATCAGGTTCGATGAAGTTTATAAATTTGTGAAATACGAAGCACCTTTTGGCACAGCCTATGGTCATCGTTGGTGGTCATGTGAAAGGAAGAAGCTAGCAGTACTAAGCTCCATCTCAGAGTCTTGGTGATCATGACTTGGAGTGTCGAGATCCTTTATCATAGGAATGTCAAGATGCGAGACCACAGAATTAAAACTCTGTTTAGCACTCGATCATAGCCATTGGGCATATCAATTAAACACAAGACCCTAAAAAATCCATCCAACGGTGCAGGTGAATTTAAGTATGATCGAAGGGCTACTTCTTCTCTTCAAAATTAATTGATCAATGGTTATTTAGTTGTTGAAGCAGTCTTTGGAGGTTCATAGTGTAATTGCTAGAAACCACTGATGGTTTCTGTCATAGGACTCGAAGAGACTTCTGTGTGATTGCTAGAGGAGCTGAAGAGTCTTGAGGAATTTTCCAGTGGAATGAAGACGGTTTGTAGAGGCAATTGACAAATGGATCTAACTGCCAGAAAAGATGAAGAGTTTCCATGATGAATAGGTAGAGTACTCGACACGAGAGAGCATATAGAAGCATGGCGGGACAACATGCACAAGGTGCACAAAGACTATAAGTATGTAGAACAGAGAAGAGATGGGGGTTGTTGTTGTTGACAGGGATTCAGGAGTGTAGAAGGAGGAATGCGCAACATCTAAAATACAGAGAAGAGGAATGGATCATTGAATGGACATGGTGGATAGAGAATAAAAGGCAGAAGCACAAAAAGCGCAAGGAATGTGTGGAGAAAGACAGTAAGACACTAAAGGAAGGCTAAGGTGCTCTTGTAGAGAAAAGCAAAAGATCAGAAATACCAAGAAGATGCATACAGAGAGACACTGATAGAGGAGAGTAGAGAAGCATAGTATAATAGTGATAAGTTTGGTAAGCCAATGATAAAGATTGTATCACTGTGATAAGTTTCATTAGAAAAAAATTATTTTTCAGGGTGGTAGGGAGGTGCTAGGGAGGACTATTGTCCTCATAGGTTCAAGTGGGTGCTTGAACACAGGGAGTTGTAGCTTCCTTCTAGTTGGTGCTAGAGAAACCGAGGAGTTGGTTCTTCCTTCTAGCTAGTGCTAGAGAAACTAGGGAGTTGGTGCTTCCTTCTAGTTGGTGCTAGAAAATCCAAAGAGTTGCTGCTCTCAGCAAGTAGTAGCCTGCAAAACAGAGGTTGTAGCCTTATTATGATTTGGTGCTCATATGTATGATAATGTAAAGAATGTAAAGATTACTTATCATATAAAGAAGAAGAGGTTTTTACCCTGTATGGGTTTCCTCAGGAAATATTTGTCTCTTTGTATCTCATATGTGTGGTTGATGCTGAATGTTATATTGCTTACTTTCCTACATTATTTTGATTGTCATTAAATGTTGTGTAAAGAGTTTAAAATAAGCATAATTGTTTAAGCTCAGTAACAACTGATTCACCCCGCCCCCCTCTCAGTTGTCCAATAATTGGTATCAGAGCTAGCCCCTTTTCTCTAAGGGTAGATCCTAGAGATTAAACATGTCAAGACATGAAGGAAATTCAACCAATAAGGCTCCTCTATTCAATGGAACAAACTTTTCCTTCTGAAAGTTAGAATGAGAACCTACATAATGGCTTTAGGTGCAGATGTCTGGGATGTGGTAGATACTAGTTATGTAAAGCCAGTTGTACTAGCTAATAAGGATGACAAGCTAGAATTTATCTTCAACGCTAAGGCTATGAATGCTATCTTGAGTGGGCTTGCAGAAGAAGAATTCGTAAAAGTTCTGCACCTAGGAACTACCAAAGAAATGTGGGACAAACTCATTAGCAATTATGAAGGTAATGAGAAGGTAAAGGAACCCAAGCTTCAAACCTACATAATACAGTTTGAACAAATGATGATGAAGGAAGATGAAACTATTGGAAAATACTTTCTGAGAGTAGAAGAAATGGTAAATGTAATGAAAGAACTTGGTGTGAAAATTGAGGAACCTTCTTTAGTTTAGAAAATTTTGAGATCTCTACCAGACAGGTTTAAGCCGAAGGTCTCTGCTATTGAAGAACTTAATGATCTAAAAAACTTGGAGTTTGATCAACTTCTAGGAACATTGAATGAATATGAAATGAGAATAGTTAAAGATAAACCCACCTCTAGAGAAGCATCATTTAAGGCAGACGAGAATGAGGATTTAGAGCCTAATGAAACTGAAGCAAAATTTGTGAAGAGACTGAAGAAGGGATCAGGCAAATACAAAGGTAAACTTCCTTTCAAATGTTTCAACTATGGTAGGATAGGTCATTTTGCAAATAAATGTCCCCATAAAAGAAAGGATCAAACATGTGATGATGAGGAGAAGCACAAACACAATTTTTTTTTTAAAGAGAATAACTTTAAGAAGAAAAGTCTTTGTGTAAACAATGATGATGATCCTTCAGATGATGAAGACAATGACTCCACTATTGAAGATAAACTAAATGAATTCATACTTATGGCCAAAGAGGAATATGATAATATAAGCACAAGAAGTGATGCTAATGAAGAAGAAGTTGTGGTTGACATGGAAGGAGAACTGATTAGTGCATTGGAAGAGATTGACAGACTAAGAATTAAGAACAGAAAGAAAAGATAATTGTTGAGATAGTTCGAGAAAGACGTAAAGAACCTGATGAAGAAATTGTCCTACTAAAAGTGGAATTAGAAGAGGCAAAGAAAATTGAAGACATTCTGAAATGACAATTATCATAAAAGAAGGCAAGATGTGTAGCCTTAGAACAAGAAGTAGTGAAAACTAGTAAAGAGATGGAAAAGTTTCAAGCCTTGTATAATCAAAATATTTCAAGTATCAAAGCCTAATAAGGATTAACCACGATTCTGAATCGACAAAAGAATCCAAAGCTGAAAACTGGTTTCGGTTATGAAGAGGGATCAAGTAGTGATAAGCCAAGAAATGAAGAACCCATCAAGTTTGTCAAATCTACAACCAATGACAACAACAAAATTGCATAAACAAAGGAAGACAATCAGCCGCCCAGGACGAGTAAAGAAAAAGGTGCCAGGACTGAATCTGTAGAACAAAGAAATAATGTGCTCCCTATTGAAATACATCATCAACATGGAAGAAATCGATTTGCTCAAAGAAGACAACCATTTTCCAGGTACAAAGAATTTTTCTATGGTTATTTTTTCTACTGTTCTAACTTTGGTCACAAAGTTGTAAATTGTTCCTTAATAATTAGACATGAGCAATTAATATTTCAAAGGAATAAATACTTTCCACAACAAAGAATGATACAACCAAGTAACAAACCTTCACAGATTGAAAATTTCCAAATTAAGTTTAGAGACATGCAACTAAGGAGGTCAAGAAATAATCAACATTCAATAAGTAGACAACGTTGCAATAATAATTTTGACGTATTGAACAATGAGATTGAATGATACATCTATCATAACTATGGGCATAAATCCATTGACTGTCAATTAAGGAACTATGAACCAGATTTGAATTCCCCTGCTGAAAATGTCAAGGTGTGGAAGAAGAAAGAAAGTGGCACGTGTGGATTAGTGTTGTCAGCTCAAAGAAAAACGAACCCTTGGTATATAGACAGTGGATACTCCAAACATATCATGGGAGACAAAGGTAAGTTTCTATCTCTAAGTGAAAGAAAATTAGGAAATGTAACCTTTGGAAATGATGCTCCAGGTAAAATAAAGGGTAAAGGGATGGTGAGTTTAAGTAATGGAAAAGGAAAAGCCCAAGATGTTCTACTTGTAGATGGGTTGAAACATAATCTTCTCAGTGTAAGTCAAATGTGTGGCAAAGGATGTGAAGTGGTGTTCACCTCCAAGGACTACAAGATAAATTCTGTAAACTCAAGACAAGTGGTGGCCAAAGGCATAAGGATAGAAAATAATGTATATGTGCTAAAAGAAAATAGAGAAGAGTGTCATCTAAGAAAACATGATGAAAGCTGGTTATGGCATAAGATACTTGGACATCTAAACTTTGACCACTTAATCAAGATAAAAAATCTTGAGGCAGTAAAAGATCTTCTGAGAATATCAAAACCCCAAGATTCTATGTGTAAACCCTGCCAAGTAGGAAAACTAACCAGGACACCATTTAAGGCCAAGATCTTTACTTCAATAGAGAAACAAATCCAACTAGATCATATGAATTTATGTGGACCATCAAGATAGAAAGGAACAGGGAGAGAAAACTAATTCATGCTAATTATTGATGATTACTCCAAACTTACTTTGGTTTCCTTTCTCAAGGAAAAAGATGAAGCATTTGAGAAGTTTAAAATATTTAAGGCTTTAACTAAGAATCAAACAGGAAAGAGGTTAAAGGCACTAAGATCAGACAGCGGAGGAGAATTTATGTCAAGTGATTTCAAGGAATTCTATGATAAGCATGGGATCAAGAGAGAATACACAATCCCAAGAACTCCACAACAAAATGGAGTAGTGGAGAGGCAAAACAAAACAGTGCAACAAATGGCCAGGTCAATGATGAATGAGAAGAACATTGGTCAAACCTACTGGGTAGAAGCAATACACATAGTAGTCCATGTTCTTAACAAATCTCACCTCAGACCACAAAGTGACAAGACACCTTATGAACTGTGGTATGGGAGACCTACTTCAATCAAACACTTCAAAGTCTTTGGGAGTAAATGTTACATAAAGAATAATGATGAGAACCTTGGAAAATATGATGACATGGATAATAAGGGTATCTTCTTAGGATATGCTACAAACAGTAAATGATACATATGCTATAATAAGAGGCTACATAAAATGGTTGATTGTATTGTCGTAAAAGTTGATGAAGGAATCCAAGCAAGAGAGGTGTACAATAATGAGTCTTCTACAGAGGACAGGGATAAAGCTGAAGATGAACAAGTCCAAGAATCAAAAAATGAAGAATCTGAATTAGATGAAGACTCAAATACTCAAATAGACTCAAATCAACAAGCTCCTTCAAATTCCTCCTCCAGAATTACTCAAAAGAATCATCCTGCAAGTCAGATAATTGGTGAAAAAGACAAAGGTGTACAAACCAGGAGAAAGATAATCAAAAATACTAAGCAATCACATATAGCTTTCATATCCATACTGGAACCTAACAACTTTAATGAAGCTAGCAAAGATGACCTTTGGGTTAAAGCAATGAATGATGAACTTGATCAGATTGAGAAAAACAATACGTGGGAGATGGTTCATAGACCGGAAGGTAAAAATATCATTGTTTCCAAATGGATCTTTAAGAATAATTTGAATGAGCAGGGACAAGTTATCAGGAACAAAGCAAGAATGGTCTGTAAAGGCTATGCTCAAATAGAGGGACTGGATTTTGATGAAATATTTGCGCCCGTAGGAAGGTTAGAAGCTATCATAATATTTCTTGACTATGCTTGTCATAAAAGGTTTAAAGTTTATCAAATGGATGTCAAGTCATCTTTTCTAAATGGAGATTTAAATGAAGAAGTCTATATGGAAAAACCAGAGGGTTTCAAACTGTCTGATAACCCTGACTTAGTATGCAAGATGAAGAAAGATTTATATGGGTTAAAATAAGCTCCTCGTGCCTGGTATCACAGACTGGATACGTATCTCAAAGACAAAGGGTTCAAGAGAGGAACAATTGACAACAATATATATATCAAAACAAAGGGTGATGATTTTCTCATTGTGTTGGTCTATGTAGATGACATCATCTTCAGATGTAATAAGGATTCATTGGTAAAATGGTTTTCTTCTGCCATGGAGTTTGAGTTTGAAATGTCTATGATAGGTGAACTGTCATTTTTTCTTGGTCTGCAAATTACTTAGAAGTCTGAAGGGATGTTCATTTCTCAAGAAAAATATCTAAGAGAAATGTTGAAAAGGTTTCAAATGGAAGATTCTAAACCTGTGGGCAGACCTATGGTTACTGGATACAAATTAAGCAAGGATGATGACTCACCTGATGTTGATCAAAGTTCATATAGGTCAATGATAGGCAGCCTATTGTACATCACAACATCTTGCCCAGACATAATGCATGTTGTTGGAATGGTAGGAAGATACCAGTTTGCACCTAAATAGATTCATTTGATAGCTGTCAAAAGGATACTCAAGTATTTGAAAGAAACAATGACTTATGGTCTGTGGTATCCCAAAAATCAGAATTTTCAGTTAACTGCTTATTTAGATGCAGATTGGGCAAACTATGTTGATGAGAGAAAAAGCACCAATGGAGGAACATTCTTCCTAGGTGACTCATTAGTAGCATGGCTTAGTAAAAAGAAAAGTTCCATTTCTTTATTGACTACAGAGGCAGAGTACATTGTTGTTGCTACCTGTTGGACTCAGGTATTATGGATGATTCAAACACTTGTAGACTTGGAGGTAAAATACGCAGCACTGATCCCAATTCATTGTGATAACACTAGTGCCATCAATGTGTCTAAGAATCTTGTACTCCACTCCAAGACCAAGCATATTCCCATAAAATACCATTTTCTGAGACAGCAGGTCACCAATCAGGTTGTTAAGGTCCATTACATTCCAACCACAGAACAAATTACATGCATCTTTACTAAACCCCTAACCAAGACACCATTTGAATATCTCCGAAAGAAGTTGGGTGTCATCCCATCTCACATCTAAGCAAGTCCATCCTGTTAGGGGGATTTTGTATTGGTTGAACATGTGATACCTCCTAAACATACTGCAACAACTCAGGGGGAGCGTGTTTTCTTTGACATTGATTTCAAAGGGGGAGAAAAGGACTGGTCCGGACTGGATGCTACAGTTGGAGGTCCAAACATATTAGTGTAGTCATTTAGGTTTTCCATCAATGCCAAAAGGAGAGATTGTTGGCATGTTTACAAGAAGAGAGTGATTGTCATTGATGGAAAGAACAACAACAATGATGAAAAATAGGTAGGCAAGGAAGATCAATAGACAGGCAGGAAAGGAAGAAGAATAACAACGATCGAATGGAAAGATCAACAGTGTAAGCTCATAAGAAGGAAAACAGTAAAAGTGACAAATGTTTTCGTAGTTTCGTAGATCAGGAAATCCAAAGGAAGGAGGTTCAAACTTGCGATAACAATCTTGACAGATGATTCAAGAAGGAAACGTGGTGAATGACAAAGATTTTGTTTCGGAGTTTCGCAGATTGGGAAATCCAAAGGAAAGAGGTTCAAACACACGATATGAGAAATCACGATAACAATCTTGACAGTTGATTCAATAAGGACACGTGGTGAATGAAAAAGGTTTTGTTTCGGAGTTTCGTAGATTGGGAAATCCAAAGGAAAGAGGTTCAAACTCACGATATGCGAGATCATGAAAAGATTTGGACCGTCAGATCACCAAAGATTGTGGACCATTGATCAAGCATGAAGAAGTCTCGTGAAGTGGAAAAATCACGATTAGTCTGGGCCATCAAATCTGGAGTAATTACGAAGGACCAACAACCGTTAGATATGGTGAAGCTACAAGGCGGATAATACCAAGAGTCATCCAACTCTCCAAAACTGTGAAGGAATCTTGGTCGTCCATCAAGGAAAGTTGTGGGATGTTGGATCCAGAGGACACATGGAAAAAGATCATCGTTTCGTTGACTAGAAATTCAAAGGAAAAAAGTGCTTGTTTGATTGGCGAGTGGTCATATCTCATGGTCACATTGTCAAGATCTAGAGAAGCCAAGCCCTATTTCAGATTTTGTGACATAGAGAGTCAAGAGGACTCATCACAGAATACCCGAGATGCGAAAGTGTGAAATGCATTTTCGAATAAGGTTGTGGTCACATCCAGTGGTTACATCTGTAGAAGATAGAGGAAGGAGATAGCGGTGTTAAGCTCCATCTCGGAGTCTCACTGATCATGAATTAGAGCATCAAGACCCTTCATCACAGGAATCACGATATGAGAGATCACGATGATATCTGGACCATCGGATCATCAAACATCTCAAGCATTGTTCAGGCTTGATGAAGTTTATAAATTCACGAAATATGAAGCGCCTTTTGGCGCAGCCTGTGGTCATTGCCAATGGTCACGTGAAGGGAAGAAGCTAGTAGTGCTAAGCTCCATCTCGAAGTCTTGGCGATTGTGACTTGGAGTGTCGAGAAACTTTATCACAGGAATGTCGAGATGCGAGATCATGAAATTAAACTTTTGTTTAGTGCTCGGTCATAGCCAGTGGGCATATGAATTAAATGCAAGACCCTACGAACTCCATCCAACGGTGAAGGTGAATTTAAGTATGATTGAAGGGATATTGTTTCTCTTCATAGTTAATCGATCAGTGGTGATTCAGTTCCTGAAGCGGTCTTTGGAGGTTCACAGTGTAACTTCTATAAACCACTGATGGTTTCTGTCAAAGGACTCGAAGAGAATTCTGTGTGATTTACAGAGGATATGAAGATTCTCTAGGAATGTACCAGTGGAATGAAGATGGTTTGTAGAGGAAACTGACAGATGGATCTAACTACCAGAGAAGTTGAAGAGTTGCCATGATGAACATGTAGAGTACTCGACATGAGAGAGCATGCAGAAGCATGGCGGGACAACATGCACAAGGTGCACAAAGACTATAAGTATGTAGAACATAGAAGAGATGGGGTTTGTTGTTGTTGAGAGGGATTCAGAAGTGTAGAAGGAGGAGTTTGCAACAACTGAAATACAAAGAAGAGGAATGGAGCGTTGAATGGACATGGCGCATAGAGCATAAAAGGCATAAGCACAGAAAGTGGAAGGAATGTGTGGAGAAAGACAGTAAGACACTAAAGGAAGGTTGAGGCACTCTTGTAGAGAAAAATAAAAGATTAGAAATCCCAAGAATATGTAGACAGAGAGACAGTGATACAGGAGAGCAGAGAAACATAGTAGAATAGTGATAAGTCTGCTAAGCTGAGGATACATATTGTATCACTGTGATAAGTTTCATTAGAAAAAAATTATATTTCATGGTGGTAGTGAGGTGGTAGGGAGGACTATTGTTGTCATAGGTTCAAGTGGGTGCTTGAACATAGGGAGTTGTAGCTTCCTTCTAGTTGTTGCTAGAGAAATCAGGGAGTTGGTGCTTCCTTCTAGTTGGTTCTCTCAACAAGTAGTAGCTTGCAAAATAGAGGTTGTAGCCTCATTATGAGTCGGTGCTCATATGTATGATAATGTAAAGAATGTAAATATTACTTATCATATAAAGAAGAAGAGATTTTTACCCTGTATGGGTTTCCTCAGGAAATATCTATCTCTGTGTATCTCATATGTGTGGTTGATTCTGAATGTTCTATTTCTTACTTCCCTGCATTATTTTGATTGTCATTAAATGCTATGTAAAGAGTTTAAAATAAGCATAATTGTTTAAACTTCACCCCCCCCCTCAGTTGTCCAACAAACAAACACGTCTCTAAATTCACGTAGAAAAACAAAGTCTTCCAAGTTGGGATTATCTTTTTTTTCTAATAGGTTCATTATTTGGATGGCGTAAAGTTGACAACCCTTTATCATGCATTTCTTGAATTTCATTGTTGTGACCTGTTTACCTTATATTTGTTTTGGTATACCTTGGGTTGTTCTAGTAGTGTCATAATCATATTTATACTTAAGTGTATTTGTATAACAATCTAGTACTGCTTTGTGTTTTTCCAACCAATCCATTCCGATAATCACATCATAAGACCCTAGTGGTAGAATGTTTAGATTTGTTCTTATGTTTTGACCATCTAAACTGAACTCAAAATCAGAAATAAAGTCAACCACTTTCTATTTAGTTCATGTTGCTAGTTGTACTAGCCATGATTTTGCGTGTTTCATTTTCTTCAATTTATTTGAATCTAACACACCAGGAGTGATATAACTTAACGTAGCGACAGGATCAATTAAAACATAAATTCGAGGGTTATTGATTTTACCTTCGATTTCCACCACAGAGGACTGGTGGTCATCTTGGCGGCCATCCACAACTACATTTATTCGATGCAGGCTTCTACCCACATTACCCACCGTCAAGGCTTCCTGCAAATTATGAACAATAGTTATGTTTTTTGAATTTAAACGTGGACAGTTCCTCCTCAGATGAGGTTCTCCACATTCATAGCATTTTAATGGTTCCCGGCGGCTGTCCCCAGACTTCTTTGTTCCCAGGTTTATTGGTTTATCGCCTCCTTGTGTTCTTGGATGGTTTGAGTGAAAATATTTCCTTGGAAAGATTTTTGCTACATTCTGATAAGGGGTTTGTTGGTATCCCTTCTTCCGTTGGTTTAATCGGTATTGTTTCTTATCCTTCCAAGCTTTGGGAAATTTTGTTCGTTGTTTGTATTGATCATAACACATTTAGGATTTTCTGAATACTTCACTTAGGGACTTGGGATTATCAAACTCAATTATGTCCCTGTAAGACTGGTAAACAACTTAGGAACCATTGGATTTTTACTTTGTCCTCCTGGCTATAAGGTACAAACCTTAGTAATTCTAGGAATTTGTTTATAATATCCTCCATCATCATCTAACCAAGTCACAACTCATAAAATTATTTGGTTTTCCTTTCATAGTAGCTTTCACATAGGTACGACTTCCTGAAATAATTCTTAAAGTCAAACCGTTCCATCTGTTTCTCCTTTAGGCCCTTGGCCAATTTTAGATCTTGCCACCAAATGCTGGCTTTTACTTTCAGATTGTAAATGCCCATTCTAACCTTCATATTGCTGAAATAGTTGGATATATGGAAATATTTTTTGATGTCTAATAACCATGCTTCAACTTCTTCCCCTGTTTTGGATTCCCCATCAAATGTAGTTGGTTTAATTTTCTTAAATTCTCCTTCAAGGTGGTCTACTTGTTTTCTTTTTCTGTCTGTTTTTATTTTATTTTCAATTGAAGGTGTACCTTTAGATGAGATGTCCCCTTTTTCTGCTTCAGGACTAGAATTCTTGGAGGCCCTTTTACTGACCTCTTATGCATGGTTATTGTCCTTTGGGATTTTCTTTGTCACTATACTACAAAGCAAGACTTCATTTATTTCTTGCTACTCCTGCTGTGATTTCTTTAGTTTCTCATTGTCGGCTCTGAAAACTTGTAGCTCAACAATGATATTCCTCATCATTTCCATAACTTCAGTAGGTGAGATCCCTTCACTATTCTGTCTTGGGTCTTCAGGATGTCTTTGTTCAGGATTCCCATCAAGTCTAATTTCTTCGTCATCCTGGGTTGCCATGACTAACACGAAACAAAAAATATTTCTCTGTTTGTAACAATAAAAGTTTATTAGTTTTACATAAACAAAAATATGTACTAGGTAAATAATGTGGCCCTATTCAAGGTCCAAGTGTTGTAACCTTTTCTCTGAGACCATATGTAATGTACCTCGATTTCATCATAAAAAAAAAAATCTTCTAAGGTACATTAAGCTCTAAATCTGTAAAACATACTCATAATAAGAGAAATACCCTTTTCCTATTGTTAAACTCTAATACCCAGTTTATTCAATTTCCCTTTCCCAACATGACAGACCCATAACCTAACATTTTCTTTTCAACTTTCAATTAATTCATGCTATCTTTTTCAAGTGGTTATAAGTTTATACTTGGTAATAAATTTGAAATAAAACATAGGCCTAGGACTTAGGACCTTAGCCTCCTCTTTAAAAAATACTTCCATATACGCACACAATCCTAAACTCCAAGACCATGAATAAAAATTTATACATATAATAATGAGTGTCAAATTTATTTGCTTTATCGTTATATTTAGTTGTTTGGATTTTTCATAGATGACCAAGGACTTCGATGGCTTCCTCTATAACTCTTTGGTTGACTGAGAGTATTTCCTTCACAATGCAACCTAACAATATTTCTTAGTTAGAAACAAAACTCTACGCTAATAGTTGATTAAACCTTACCATATTTAGGCGAAGTCTAACTATCGGTGCTAACTGAACTAGTAGTAACTAGAGGTTGATATTTTCCGAAACGTAGGTTTCGAGGAGACCCACCCTTGTCCTCGTAGATATATTAAATATGATAGGAGGTTTTGATAGTCGAGAGTTAATCTATGAACGACCATTAAC
Organism: Picea engelmannii; assembly: GCA_009831015.1. Lineage (NCBI taxonomy): Eukaryota > Viridiplantae > Streptophyta > Pinopsida > Pinales > Pinaceae > Picea > Picea engelmannii. Next base: position 219,153 of record ML795006.1, on the reverse strand, counting down.
GGAGGTGGATGAGGAACGAGAGCCAACCTTGTACCCTCATCCAACCCAAAGACACCAAGTCACTCATATCACATGGCATGTTTCCTGTTGTACCCACTGCATTCAATATGTGTGTGGTTCATGCTTTAGTGTAACATTAGTTGTTTGTTGCCATTTTTGTGCAATCATGTCCCTAAGTAGGGATCTGTGTTTCCCCTTTTTTCCCTTGACTTCACTCTACGTGGGGAGTATGGTGGCTTGGAGCGCCTCCCATGACTAATCTTCCTATTGGTAAGTGGCCATTCTATTGTATAACTTTTACTCAGACGTTCTCCAAGGTTTGTTTTGTTTTTTGGCTTACTATTATTTTTACTCTCTCCCAACGAGTTTCATGCAGGTAGTGTCTTGCCCGTAGGCCATTCTTTAGTCTCCTCCTACACTCATTGTTCTCATTCATTGAATTTCTCTTTGTACTATCCCATACTATGCTTTGCCGAAATTATGTCCAGAAGTTTATTTACGTTAGGGATTTGTATGTTCCTATATGATATACTTATTTCACGACACGATAATATCTCTGCAAAGAATTGAATGTTGTTTCCTATCTTGTTTGAGTATATGGAAAAGGGTTTTTATTTTGGTTTCTCTGTTTCCCAAACTACTCGACGAATTTTTAAGACTGTAATTTTCTTGTTTGAGAGTCTCCCAGAAAAAAAATAATCAACCTAACACTTAAACAATGGATTATACCCTAACTTTATACTAAAGATGATTGGGCTCATTCTCTTCGTGCCCACTTAATTATAATCTGGATGCTTTACAAAGGGCATGTGTGTTTGGTGTTTTTGGCACAATATTGACCCTGCATTCTCTTTCCTTAACTAAACTTATTCATAGAGTGCTAGATAGATTATTGCTACTATTTATTGGCCCTTTACACTTTTAGAAATAAACATTGGGTTTATTCTTATCATGTGACTTATGTGTGTGATCAACATTTGTCTAATTGTTCTCTGTAATGTTTTTCTTTGGTTATTCACTGGTTCTTATCACTAATGGTGGGCCCCTTTTATTTGTGAGGGTACCCATCAGAGAGTTTTGGGCTCCTCCTTCACTTTCTGTCTGGACAATATGTAGTTTTGTTGTAATAGTGAAGGGTGTCGAATCCCTCCAACTAAAGTGAAGTGTTACTTCGGCTATTCCTTCCTATTATTATTTAATCCTCTTATTTATGTTGAACGAGTTGTAATGGTTTTGTCACAATGTGTGCAGGGGTTTTCAACCATGCGAGACATGGAGAATGACCTCTATCATCCGCTTAAGAGGTATTCGGCTTTTGTTCTGCCATTTTCAAGAAGCTTAGGTGACTCAGGGTCGAAAGAAAGAGTTAACTCTTTGTGGTAGAGATTGTTTGTTTTTACGTTGGTTTTACCTCTGTTATTTATTTTCTCGGGCTAATAAGAGGGTTGACTTTAAAACTATAGGATTGGACTAAAGGATCAAGTAAGATTTTTTTACTATGTCCTAACTTGACATTATTGGAATGGAAATACGATTTACAATTTTTCTTGACATACTAGAATTAAATGATATTATGAATAATATGTTATTTGTCCTTTTCATTCCTGTAGATTTATTGTCAATCTTTATCATTGTAGGTCCTCCAAAAAATAAGAGTACTGGGTGTATAAAATTTTGTGGTTATAGTTATAACATTTCAATCTGAGCTTGTAATAGTTAGACAGACTACTTATTTCATTCTGAGCTGTATTCAAGGTTGATCTTAATTTACCTTACTTCTATGCATATGAATTGTCTGAAGCTATACTATTTTTGGTCACAGTGGTACGACATGAGAATATCTCTGGCAAGACTTGAATGTCGTTTCCTATCTTGTTTGAGTATATGGAAAAGGGTTTTTATTTTGGTTTCTCTGTTTCCCAAACTACTCGATGAATTATTAAGACTGTAATTTTCTTGTTTGAGAGTCTCCCAAAAAATAATAATCGACCTAACCCTTAAACAAAGGATTATACCCTAACTTTATACTAAATATGATTGGGTTCATTCTCTTCATGCCCACTTAATTATAATCTGGATGCCTTACAAAGGGCATGTGTGTCTGGTGTTTTTGGCACAGTATTGACCCTACATTCTCTTTCCTTAACTAAACTTATTAATAGAGTTCTAGATAGATTATTGGTACTATTTATTGGCCCTTTACACTTTTAGAAATAAACATTGGGTTTATTCTTATCATGCAACTTACGTGTGTGATCAACATTTGTGTAATTGTTCTTTGTAATGTTTTTCTTTGGTTATTCACTGGTTCTTATCACTAATGGTGGGACCCTTTGATTTGTGAGGGTACCCATCAGAGAGTTTTGGGCTCCTCCTCCAATTTCGGTCTGGACAGTACATGGTTTTGTCGTAATAGTGAAGGGTGTCGAATCCCTCCAACTAAAGTTAAGTGTTACTTCATCCATTCCTTCCTATTATTATTTAATCCTCTTGTTTATGTTGAATGAGTTTTAATGGTTTTGTCACAACATGTGTAGGGGTTTTCGACCACACGAGACATGGAGAATGACCTCTGTCATCCTCTTAAGAGTTATTTGGGTTTCGTTCTGCCCTTTTCAAGAATCTTAGACGACTCAGGGTAGAAAGAAAGAGTTAACTCTCTCTGGTAGAGATTGTTTGTTTTTACGTTGGTGTTACCTCTGTTATTTATTTTCTCAAGCCAATAAGAGGGTCGACTTTAAAACTATAGGATTGGACAAAAGTATCAAGTTGT
>ML795006.1:202241-214917 GCA_009831015.1 Picea engelmannii | reverse complement strand
CTTCTCATTCAATATTATACAAGAAAGGAAGTCTTAACTAAGTAACATTATTTATGAAATTTAATTACAGAGATACACATACACTTATATATATATATATATATATATATATATATATATATATACTTGTTTCAAATCCAAATATACATAGATAATTCTTCCTAGAAATTTAATTACAGGAATATACATACACTTGTAGATAGATATGTTTCAAGTCCATTTATACATATATAATTATGCCTAGAAATTTAACTACAGAAGGAACATTTCCATAACTTGGTCATTCATAACCTTTCAGTGAACCAAAGGAATTATAACATTCATTCAAAATTTAAATCAACAAAAAGAATAGTTACTCCACTAATTTCTCTTGAGGCGTTTGGTCATCTGTTATAACCTTCACACAAACGAACATATTTCATCCAAGGAAATATTTCAATTTAGCACTAATAAATGCATTACATAAGTTATATAATCATTCAAACAGAGAAGGAAAAGATTAACATAGTAAACCAGTTCACGGGAATACAATGGGAACAACCACGTTCCTCACAACCGTAGAACAGGGAAGCCAAATCACTTGTCCTTTTCACCCCCTAGCCTTACCATTAATTGATGAGGAATAACTCAGAACTCCTCCTCAAAAATGTCAATCAACTTCAGAAATCTTTTCCTCGCCCCACACTCAGCAAGTACTATTCATAGCAACAAGCAATCTGTAATATCCCCCCCCAGCATACTCGACAGCGTCCTGTCTCCTCACATATGCTATATATCCAAAACCAAAAGTGCCTAGGTCTTTTCCCTCTTGGGAATTTTCGCATCTTTCCAAGTCCCTGATTTTTAGGGTCTGCCAATGGCCAAATCCTTGATTTTCCACTTGTAACAATTAGCCCTGAGGTAGTTTTAACATGTTCCCCACTCATGGAGTCATGGTCAACTGATTTTAACATGGTTGTTCCATTTGTCCTCCTGGAATAATATAAAATATTTTGTCTCATACAAGTGTCAAATTCAAGTAGTTAGTTGATTCAGATCATATCTCTTCCCAATAGTCATAACCATTAATTACAATTAACCAAATTCAAAATTCAAAATTTCCATAAATGGCAAAATTTTTCCAAATTCTGATTTGCCAAAAATGAAATAATTTTCCTAAGAAATTTCATATTCAAAATTAATTTATTTTTGGGGATGTCACATCAGGAGGGAGAGCGGGAGAGAAATATTCAATAGGGAGGATCCCTTTAAGGTTTCCCAAAATTGATGAGCAAGATCCATTCAGGATGGAGCAGAATCATTCCAAACCTCCAGATCTAGGAGAGCTACTGCGAAGCTTATCTGTGGAGCCTTTCAACACTTTGTGGTTCATATTATTTTGAAGTATTGTGAGAAGAGGAGTCGCCAAAGTTGAAAAGTCGTGAAGTGATCCTAGCTATTGGTTGTGTGGAGGAAACATGGTAGTGGATTGGAGATTTCGGGAGATATAGTTTCAGAGAAATTGTGTGGGGAAAGCACAATATTTGCGAAGTCGTGAAGGATGATATAGAGCTGGACCATCAAATCCAGGAGGACACATGGCAGAGATGCATGCATTTCAAAAGAAACGATTTCAGAAGGAAACAAGGGTGGACATCAGAATACTGCCGAAGCCTGAAATTACGAAGAGGTTAGCTAAAGGTTATAGCCCGCGGTCACAGAGAAGAAGAGCCTAGCCAGTGGAGCTATAACCCACCAATTAAAGTTACAAGAAGTGATTAAAAATGGGTGTGCAGGTAATTCAATCTAGCAAGGTAACAAAAGAGGGCCTATGTAAGTTGTTCTAGGGTTTTCTAGAGTCTCGAGAGGCCAATTCAGCTTAAGTATTTTTAGGATCCTTGACTAGTAGGTCACAGAATCCCGAGGAGGGAAGGTAGGTTGCATCAAGTGGTATCAGAGACACATAATTAATTTATGTAGGAAATAAGAGGTAGTATGATATCATCAAGTGGTATCATAAGGACAAGTTTTATTTTAAAGCTTTGTGTGAAGGAGAAAGGTCAGGACAATGTCTCCTAGGAGATGTGCGGCGCCACCTGTAAAAAATCAAGCAGTGGAAAGGGAGATGAGAGAAATCCGAGCAATATTGGATGCTATGGAGACAATGCAAAGGAGGGACCCTGATGTTGGAGACGTCACTGATGCAGAAAGCGAAGATAGGGAAATTGAAGAAGTTGTGGCAGAGGATGATGTAGAGGAATGCTTGCTAAAATCTTTTGTGAAATTGGGATCTAGAGAAAAGATAGATATCCTAATGTATGAAGGAAAATTAGATGTTGAATAATTTCTTGATTGGATATGAGAATTGAACAATTATTTCGACTATTAATACATAGATGTGGAGAATAAGGTGAAACATGATGTCACCAAATTGAAAGGACATGCAGCGTTGTGGTGGGATGAACTGTAGGTTGGAAGAAGATGCAAAGGAAAAAAAAATATCAAGAGTTGGGATAGAATGGTATCCAAGTTGAAAGATAAATCCATACCCTAGGATTACTAGATAAATCTATTCATGAGATTGAAGAACATGAGATAGAAGGAAATGAAGGTTAAGGAGTACACAAAGGAGTCTTATAGGTTGAACATCAGGGCTGGACAGAGGGAGAGAGAGATGAGGAAAATGTTTCCAGTTATATCAATGGCTTGAGATATGAAATGTAGTATGAAATCAACATGATGAAAATAAGGACAGTGGAGGATGCTTATCATATTTTTGTAAAATCACAAGAAAATTTGGCGAGGAAGTAGAGTCAGGGAAGCCGAGGTAGAATTTTAAATAGAGGCAAGGGAATTTTCCATGAGAAGGCACAAAAGCCTAAGGGTGATACTAAGAAACCACATAGTCACTCAGAAAGTAGAGGAATTTCCTGAGGAGGACAGAGTGGTGGAAGAAATTATTTTCCTCGAGGAAGAGGAAGAGGTAGAGAAGGAGAAGTGAAGTGTTTTTCATGTGGAAATACATGACACATGTTTTGGGAATGCCTCAAGAGAAAGAAACAAGGAGGAGTTGAGTCTCACATTTCGGAAGCGCAGAAGAGGAATGTTGAAGTAGAAGGTGCAGAAGATGGAAAATATCTGATGATGAAGAAGGTTCTCTTGAAACCAGAACCAGAGGTTGAAAAGCCAGTGCAGAGGAACAATTTGTTCAGAACTGCTTGCAATACTAATGATAGAGTATGCAAGATGATAATTGACAGTGCGAGTATTGATAACTTAGTATCCATGGATATGGTGGAGAAATTGGAGTTGGACACAACTAGACACCCAAGTCCATATAGAGTCACATGGTTGCAGAAAGGTCACCAAGTAATGGTAACTAAACAATGCCTCATTGAATTTAAAATAGGAGGATATGGAGATGTATGCCATGTTTTTTGGGGGAGACCATGGAAGTTTGGGAACAATGTCATTCATGATGTGAGGAGGAATACTTATACTTTCGAGAAGAATGGTAGGACACATATGTTACTACCAATAGAGGAGAAGAAAGTAAAGGAAGAAGCCAACAAAAGTATACTTCTCATGAGTGGGAAGGAAATCCTAAGTGAAGTTAAGAAATAACATGAGATGTAGTTTGTTATGGTGAGTAAACCAAGAGTTATCCTTACAATTACTTCTATGGATGATCTACTTGAAGAAATTCAAGAGTTGTTAGAAAACTTTGTTGACATAGTAGTGGATGAGTTACCAAGATCATTGCCACCTATCATGAGTATCAACCATCACATTTATATAATACTAGGAGAAAGTTTGTCGAACAAAGAAACATACATATTGACACCTTAAGACAATGAGGAGGTAAAGAGACAAGTCCGAGATTTATTAGACAAGGGTTTGGTCAGAGAAATATTGATTCCATGCGCAGTACCAACTATGTTAAGTCTGAAAAAGGATGGAGGATGGAAAATGTGTACAGACTCAAGAGCCATAAACAAGATCACCATCAAGTACATATTTCATTTACCAAGGATGGATGACTTAATGGATTGTTTGAGCAGAAAAAAATATTTTTCATATATCTGAAGAGTTGATATTATCAAATAATAATGAGAGAAAGTGATGAGTGAAAGCCAACCTTCAAAACAAATGAAGGGTTGTATGAATGGCTTGCTATGTCATTTGTCTTAACAAATGCCCTGAGTACTTTTATGAGGTTGATGAATGAGGTATTGAAAGATATCATTGGTAAGTTTCTTATTGTATATTTGGATGATATATTAGTATTTAGTAAAACTAAAGAAGAGAATTTGAGGAACTTAACATTGGTGATGAGAAGATTGCAGAAAGAGAAGTTGCAGATAAATTTGAAGAAATCCTCTTTTATGAATACATAACTCATTTGTTTGGGTGTTCTGATCTCTTCAAATGAATTGAACATGGATCTAGAGAACGTGAAAGAAATCAAAGAATGGCCATCACCAAGAAGAATATTTAAGGTGAGAAGCTTCCATGGATTAGCAAGTTTCTATCGGAAATTCATTAAAAATTTCAGTGGAATCTATACACCGATGCTAAATATGGTGAAGAAGAGACACAAGTCTTTTAAGTGGACAAAATAAGCTGAGAAAGGCTTCAATATATTAAAAGAGAAGATAAAATAAGAACCGATTCTGGTCTTTCCATATTTTAGGAAGACATTTCAAGTAATATGTGATGCTAGTGGAGTTGCAATTGGAGCAGTCTTGAGCCAAGATAATAGGCATGTTGCATATTTCAGTGAGAAGATGAATGATACTAAGAGAAATTACTCTACATATGATAAGGAATTTTATGCAATAATTCAAGCCTTGAAGAAATGGAGGCACTACATTGTTAAAAAAGACTTTGTTTTGTATAGCAATAATCAAGCTTTACAATTCATAACCAGACATTAGAAGTTGAATCAAAGACATACTAAGTGGATAGAGTTTATCAAAATTTTCACTTTTTTCATTAATCATATTTCTGGTATAGCTAACAATTTTTTTTATGCATTGAGTAGGAGAAGTCTAATTCTGCAAGAATTTCAAGTGAAAACCTTAGGGTTTGAACACCTTAAGGAGATTTATTGTGATGATCTAGATTTTAAGGAGACATGTGAAGCATGTGAAAATATTTTTCTTCGAGACAAAATCCAGTGGACAAAGTATCTAATTCAAGACAAATTTTTCTTTAATGGTTGCCATTTGTGCATACTGAAGTGTTCAATGAGTGAAAATCTACTGAAGGAAAAACATAGTGGAGGTCTAGCTGGAAATTTCGACCATGACAAGACCTTTTCATAGTTAAACCGTTCATACTATTGGCCAGGTGTGAGGGCATAAGTGAAGAAATTTGTAAATAGATGTAAGATTTTCCAGTATGAAAAAGGAAATAGAGGCCTTGGGATGGAATAAGAATGGATTTCGTGCTGGGATTTCCAATAACACAAAGAGGAAGTGATTCCATTTTTGTGGTAGTTGATAAATTCTAAAAAATGGAACACTTTTTCCGATGCCAAAAAACTAGTGATGCAACACACATTGCTAATTTGTTTTTCAAGGAAGTTGTGAGAGTTCATGGGTTTCCTAGGAGTATTGTTTCAGATAGAGACAAAAAAATTGTTGGTAATTTTTGGAAAACATTGTGGAAGAAAATGAGAATAGAACTATCATTTAGTTCTTCATATCACCCCAAAACGAATGGACATACTAAGGTAGTAAATTAGAGTTTAGGAGATTTGTTGAGGAGTTTGGTCACTGAACATCATAGCTAGTGGGATAAAATTATGTCACAAGAAGAGTTTGCATACAATGACTTAGTAAATAGAATTACCAGAAAGAGCTCATTCCAGATAGTATATGAGATGAATCCAAGAGGAGTATCAGAGTTGAGAGATCTGGAGAATAATGAATTCAGAAGCGCTAGAGTAGAAGACTTCACTGCAGAAATGTAGAAGCTTCATAATCAAATCAAAGAGAAGTTTCATAACAACAGTAGAAAGTACAAGAACATAGTTGATCAACATAGGAGAGAAATTAAATTTAAAGTGGGAGATCAATTTCTAGAACATCTCATAAAGGAAAGGTTCCCAAGGGGACAATATAACAAAATGAATCTAAATAATATAGGACCATGAAAGATCCTAAGAAAATTGGATGAAAATTCTTATGAGATAGAGTTTCTGGAGGATGTGGGTATATCACCCATATTCAATATTTTAGACTTGTATCCTTATAGGAAAGATGACAGAGGATTAGAGGATCAAAAAGATATCCAGTGGGAGAAGAAAATGCCTATAGAAGAAAATCCGCAGATGGAGAAGATCATAGATCAGAGAAATCGTAAGAAGACCAAGAGAAAAGAATATGTTGAATATTTGATCAAGTGGAAAGGACACCCAATAAAATATGTCAGTTGGGTAAATGAAGAAGAAATTCAGAAGCATGGAAATTCATTGCAAGAGCTCATGGACAAGATTCCATGAATTTTTGTCCAGAGGAGTATGATGCACAAGCATCATGATTAAAGCACGAATGGAGGACAACTAAGTGCACTAGCATGCATTTTGAACAATGATTTTGTATTTAAGAAGGCATATCATGCAAATATTATGAAAAGACTGTAATTTAAGAAGTTCTTAAATGTTTTTGAGTCACATGAAATTGATGATGAATGTAGTTTATTTTAATGTAGTAGCTTACAGGACAAATTTGATGCGCTTTCTCTTATATGTTTGTCTCAAACATTTATTGTAATAAATCCTTAGTAGTTGAATGCTTTTATTTTGATAGGATAGCACTAAGGTAGCCTGGAGGGAGATCTCTATGAGCCCTCTTGATAAATGTATTGTTCCCCAAATGAGGTTGTTAAAAACTATTGTAGAGGTTGTTGTTAGTTTTTGAAATTTAGTCGATTGTGGATGAAAATTGTTGAGAGTTGTTGGAGAGCGGTGTATGATCCAATGTATATTTTCAATTAAATGAATATAATAGAGAGGCATTGTTCCAAATTTCTAGTGTCGATGTGTCTATATGAATGAATGAATGGTAGGCTTTTTTTTAATTTCAATTCTCTGTTATTTCTTGTTCTTATGTTATGAATGCATTTACATGGTTGAATGTATGAATTTGTGAAACATTAGATAAGTTTCAATTGTTTCTCTTCTATGAAAAAGTGAAAGTGTGCATATTGTTTGCAAGGTGTGCGTTGAGATACTTTGTTTCAACTCAGAAGCTCAGAAGAGACAACATGAAACTTTTGTATGCAAGGAGTGCATAAGATTCCACAAGGTGTGTGTCGACAGAGATTGTTTTGGCTCAAAAGTTCATGAGGGATAGGTTGAAAGCGTGTATAGAAAGAGACATGCTCAAAACCAAATTGTTCATAAGGAACAATTGAGTCATCTAAGGACTGTTGCAATGAGTGCACAGTTGCCTATTGAAACTTAAGTTGAAGGAATCCTGTTACAAGGTGTGCGCAGAGTCGATACTTGGATAAGTATCAAAGGATTCATTCTGAGAAGTTTAGAGTGTTGAGAAGGAACAATTCCAAGAGAGATAACTTGAATGCTTATATGTAGAGAGTGCATATTGTCCACAAGGAGTGCGTGACAGAGTCTTTTGACTCACAAGATCAAGAAGAGTAACCTAAGAGTATTTGCAGAAGGGTGTGAAGAAATGTCGCAAGGTGTGCACAGTCATCGACAAAGAATATAAGTTGTGGAGGAGGACCTGTTGCAAGGTGTGCATAGGCAAAAATTCGACTAAGTGTCGAAGAAAATGCTCTAAGGAGAAAAATATTGAGAAGGAACAAGCTTAGGAGGGAGATCGGGTGAGAAATATTCAATAGGGAGGATCTCTTTAAGGTCTCCCAAAATTGACGAGAAAGATCCGTTCAAGAGGAAGCATGATAGTTCCAGACTGCCAGATCTGGGAGAGCTATGCAAAGATTATTTGTGGAGCCTTTCGACACTTTGTTGTTCAGAGTGTTTTGAAGTATATTGAGAAGTGGAGTCACCAAAGTTGCGATGTTGTGAAGTGATCCTCGGCGTTGGCTGTGAGGAGGACACGTGGCAGTGGGTTGGAGAGTTTGGGAGATCAAGGTTCAAAGAATTTGCGTGAGGAAAGTGAAATTTTCGTGAAGTTACAAAGGCCGAATTAGAGTTGGATTGTTAGATCCAGGAGGACAAGCGACATGGATCTGTGTGTTTCGGCAGAAAGGGTTTTAGAAGGAAACAAGGGTGGAGGTTGGAATATCGTCGAAGCCCAAAATTAGGAATAGGCTTGCACGAGGTTATAGCTCAAGGTCACAGAGAATAAGATCTTATCCAGTGGAGCTAGCGCCTGCCATTTAAAGTTACCAGAGGTGCTCGAAAACGACAATGTGGGTAATTCAATCCTGAGAGGTAACAAAAGATGGCCTCTATAAGTTTTTCCAGGGTCTACTAGAGGCCCAAGAGGCCAATTCGGCTTAAGTGTTTTGAATATCCTTGACTAGAAGGTCATAGAATCTCGAGGAGGGAAGGGGGGTTGCATCACAAATGGATTTTTTGAAAAACGTTTGACCATTGTTGAAATGGAAATATCCATGTTTCAAGAAAATACATGGGAAATGAGTTTTGGATGGACGTAGTAGCCATAGTTGTTTACATTCTTAGTTTCATTTATGAAATAGTAGTGAATAGTACACCAAAACAAGAATGGTATGGGGTATGAACCAAAGTGATACATTTCATATTTTTTTTTCATTAATATGTGTACCTGCCTCGAAAGAGATTTGAACAAAGTTAGATAAAATAAATTGAAAAGTACATTTTTACTGGTTACTCCAAGAAAGTAAAACACTAAAAACCCATATTGGAAAATGCGATCATATCATGTGATGTTATATGTGATGAAAGGGGATTTTGTCAAAAATGTGTGCAATAGGAGGAATTAATAAGTGTGGAAATATATTCATCGCAAGATGACATCACTACTATCCCCACTAGTACTAGTATTCATTGAAGTTTCAATGGTAGTCTGATTATGCCTCCGAGAATATATTTTTCAATATCAACTATAAGTGATCAAGTGGATACAAAGAAAATTGTTAATTATTTATAATTTTTTTAAATTCAAATTTAACCAAGATGTTATGAAAATACATTGTAGCATAGATTTTGGTTGGACTGAAGGGAAGAAGAAATGAGGGAAGTTGAGATAAATAAACATTGTTAGTTCTTTAAAATTTCTAAGGATAATAATTGATAATATTAAAATAAATAAATGAAAAAATAATAAGACTTATGGCACTATTGAAATGCATAAGGGGAGGTTAGTCACCAAAATATATGTACAATTATATATAATAGACTGTGAAGAAACCTTTGCATGAATTTCTTGATGGGATATAATAAAATACGTGTTAAGTTTCATAACTCATCCTATTTATGAGAGCCACTTTTTGTTTGTAGATTTCAGGTAGAGGGAGGTACAGTAAATAAGAGACAGTTCGATACCATCAGCTGGCATCAGGAGGTGAAGGTAGACAGAGTGTTCATGCTCTGTGTGAAAATATTGTTGTAGGATGCAACAACAAATGGTATAGTCGGGTGGAATGTAGGAGATGCTGGAAGTGCTCTCAGTCACAGAGTGAGAGAAGTGGACTTGCTAGGAGGGTAGGTAGGAGGATGAATATGTCTACTGAAATCCATAGGAATGGTCAAGGAAAGGACCACCAACAGAAGGGAAAAAATGAAATGGACAAAGAACTCACTAAGGTGAGGGAAATATTAGAACAACTTGCATTGAAGATGCAACAAGATGCAAGAACATGTTGGGTATACGAATGCCCCATCAGGAGGAATGTGAAATGGTTGATTCAAATATTGTTGGCCAGAGGAAAATGACAATTGTTGAGAAGGTGGTTGTGGTATGCTGAAAGCCTCAGAGACATAGAGGAAGTGGTTCACATCTGTGAGCCAGAAGATGAGAGAAATCTCAGTGATGATGAGGAGAAGAGATCAATGGAAGATCTTAGAGACTGTCAGGTGAGCAATGACAAACTTTCAAGTTGCCAAGTGGGAAATGAGATGGGATCACTAGGGGATCTCATAGACTTCAAGGTGGGGAGAGAAGAATTCCCATATTGCCAAGTGGGAAAGGGAGAGAAGATGAGCTCAGAGGTGAGTTCAGATCAGCAAGGAGAGTTGATGGAGAAGGATCAAACACACATTCTTATCATTGGAGGGATAGAGGTATTCCCACCATACAACCCATTTGAGGCCAAAGCCTTTGTTACATTGATCCAAGGGTTCAAATTTCGCTCAAAAATTCAAACTGCTCGGAATCGCTTCAAATTTAATGGGAGCGTAGGCCTCATCATTACAAACCCAAAGAAACTTGTTTGGGTTCAAACGAATGTCGAGAGAGAGAGATATCACGTTCCGTTCAAAATGACAAACAAGCAAAAAAAAAAGGGATGTTGACTGTATAGTCTGTACAGTCCATACGGATGCTGATGTGGCAGGCCGTACGACACGTGGCAGACAGTTGTGTGGACATTTGGCATATGATGTGGCATGTTTGTAGTGAATAGGATGGTGACATGTGGCCCAATCAATGGCCGCCACATGTCATATATACATTGGTTTAAAATTATGTTGTTGGTCGGAGTCGACCCCGCGACCTCCGAGCGGGGGAAGAGACTTGGGAAGGGCTGCCAACCAGCGCACCACCGGTTGGTCCTTGTTATATATATGGAAATGTGTATATATATATATATATGTTTTCATATGTGGATAGTTGGGGCGTGATCGAGCTAGGGCTTAGCCCTAGCCCCTGGTCGCATATTGCATTAACATATGACCCATTCCTATACCGATTGGCACGCACATGGTTAAATTTTGATTTGGTTTCAACGGTTATACAAATGACCCACCACTTGTCCATTAACCATTGGATTTTGGAAACGAGACCTATTTTTGCACTTGTGTGCGGTCATATGGGTCACACGACCATAGCCTTGGTGGTTAGGGGCTAGGTGCGCCCGTAATCATCCTATAGTTTGCACGATTTACGCGGTTGCATCTGATGCTGAGTTTTAACACTTAAAAGCATGTGGGGGCTACATTGAGCCAACGAAGGTGCAATTTGTTGATCCAGAGACAATACGTTTGAAGTGGAACTTCCAAGAAGCCTATCTTCTTCAATTTTTGGCCAAACGAGGTGTCGAAAAAGCCTAGATAGGGGTATTTGGATGTTCTGAAGCCATTGGAGATGTCTATTTGGAATTTTGATAATTTTAAAGAACATTTTGGAGCACTTTGAGAAAATAATACAAATGATCCATTGGAAGCTGGACCAGGAGATATATCCCAAGAGAGGGGTGAACTCCTTTATCATTTGTTGTCTTATGTGTTTTTTGTTCACTGTTTATTTCTATTGTTTATATGCATCTTGAATGAGTAATTTCCATAAAAGTTGTGTTGCAAATTGATCCATTTGCATTTTAACACATAAAATTAAACTTACAAATAATTTCAAGAATACGAGTCTTCTTCATTTTTAGATCAAGCTGGTATCAGAGCATAGGTTTTTGAAGACTTGATTATTTTCAAGTGTTTTGTTTTTTGATGCTCACAAGGTTGAAAATCACCAGAGGAGAAGGTCAACTTGTAGAGCTAATTTCTCATCCTTCAAGGAGGAAGCTTATATCATCACCACAAGTTTCAAGGAGGCATTCACCAAGTATGGCTCATGAAGAGAGTCATGAACATTTTCCTGCAGAAGGTGAAGATCTCACAAAGGTTGTCATGGAAATGAGAGAGATGATGAAAATCTTGATGGAAAGGAATACAAGATTGCAAGGTGAAGGCTCCGACCCTTTAAAGCACAAGGGAGACAGTGGTGATAAAAATCCAAATGGAAATGGAGGGAATGGTGCTTCTCCACCACCCTCACCTCCATCTTCTTCTTCTTCTACCAATTCAAGACCTCTTCCGAATTCTCCAAAAGGACATGGTAAAACTCCTTCACAAATTCCTTCGTTAATGCTTCATATTAAATTCAAATTACCGATGTACAATGGAGAAGTAAATGCTGAGAAATTAGATAATTGGATTTGTCAGATTGACGTGTATTGTAGGATACAAAAAATTCAAGATGATGAAACTAAGATTCAGCTTGCTTCTTTAAGATTGGATAGTGCAACACTCATTTGGTGGGAATCCAAGACTCAGGAGGACAAGAAGAAGCATGGTAAAATGTTAACCTCTTGGAATGATTTTATTGTTGCAATTAAAAGACAATTTTACCCATTGGCATATTTGCAAAAGGCTACTATGGATTGGAAAAATTTTAGACAAGCTAAAGGACAAAATGTGCAAAGCTTTACTCAAGAATTTAGGAGAAGATCTTTGGTTTTGGGAGTAGATTTGTCTTCTCAAGAAACTTTACTCAAATACATTGGAGCTTTACATAGTTATTTGAGACATACTATACTCATGTTTAATCCTTCAAATCTAGATGAAGTTTGTGTTCAGGCCACTCATTTGGAAGCAAGAGGAAGGAATGAAACTCATGAAGGTAGCAAGAAGCCTTTCAGTCATGGAGACAAAGGAAAGAGGAAGTTCAATGGAAATGGAAAAAAGAATGTTGTTGTTAAGAAAGAGGGAGAAAAATTCACATGCAAA
>ML795006.1:188170-201584 GCA_009831015.1 Picea engelmannii | reverse complement strand
ACTGAAAATTTTGTTGATGAGGTAGAGCTTGATGTTATTCCTTTGGATATCTGTGGTATTGTGTTGGGAAGCCCATATTTATACGATAGGAAAGATATTTTTCATCGTCATGAGAATAAGTATCACTTGTTTAAGAATGGAGTTGAGTACATTGTTAGATTCCATACAAAGAAGATGAATTTATCACTTGTAAATGCGGGACAAATGAAGAGATTAGTCAATGCTAGCAAGAATTTTGTTCTCTTAATGATTAAACACAAAGATGATATTGAAAATGAAGTTTTCCAAGGTTGTGATTGAAAGTTGAAATGTGATCTATATGAGGTTGTTAATCAATATGATGACATGTTTAAGAAACCAAAGGGATTACCTCCAAAAAGGGGTATCCAACATGAAATTCAATTTCAGCAAGATTGTCCTCTTCCAAACATTGGTATGTATAGGATGTCAGTCATGGAGAATGCCAAAATTAAAAAAAAAATCCAAGAGTTTCTCGACTAAGGGGTTATTGTACCAAGCTCATCGCCATGTGGATCTCCAATTGTGTTAGTGCCAAAGAAATATGGTACATGGCGTATGTGTGTTGATTTCAATGCTTTGAACAAAATTACAGTAAAGAATCGTTATCCTCTTCCTAGAATCGATGATTTTCTTGATCAATTGAAAGATACTAAATATTTTACTGAGTTAGATTTGAGAAGAGGATATCATTAGATTAGGATTGCCAAGGGAGACACATGGAAGACAACTTTCAAAACAAAGCAAGGTTTGTTTGAATGGATGGTAATACCTTTTGGACTTTGCAATGCACCTGCTACTTTCATGAGAGTTATGAATGATGTCTTAAGGAATTTTCTTGATGATTGTGTTATTGTCTACTTGGATGATATTATGATCTTTAGCAAATCTCGTGAAGAGCATGTTAAACATGTAAAACAAGTTTTGGATGTTTTGAGAAAGGAAAAGTTGATTTTAAAGATGTCCAAATGTGAGTTTGGGAAGAATTCACTTATTTAATTAGGGCATATTGTTGGTGGAGGTGAATTAAAAATTGATCCCTCCAAGGTCAAAGTCATATTGGAATGGCCCAAGCCCAACAATGTGACAGAGGTAAGAAATTTTTTGGGAGAAGCCCAATATTGGAGAAAGTTTATTACTAACTTTTCTTCCATTGCAGCTCCATTACATGCAGTGACAAGTGTCAAGCATGTTTTCCAATGGGGAGGCAAGCAATATAAGGCTTTTGATACTTTGAAAGAGAAGATCAGTTTAGCGCCAGTTCTTTCACTTCCAAATTTAAGACAACCTTTTGAAATCCAAACAGATGCAAGCAATTATGCAATGGGAGCAGTCTTGCTACAACATGGTAAGCCCATTTGTTTTCACTCTGAAACTTTTAATGGTGTCATGATTAACTATCCTACTTATAATAAGGAGTTGTATGCATTGGTGCAAAGTGTGAAAAACTAGAAGCATTATTTGTTGGGGAAAAAAACCATTGTCCACACAGATCATCAACCACTGCAATACTTACAATCACAAACAAAGTTACAACAAGCTAGGCACTTCAGATGGATGGGTTTTCTACAATAGTTCCACTTGGTCATCAGGTATAAGAAGGGAATTTATAACAAAGTTGCTGATATTCTTTCAAGGCCTATTATTAGTGCTTTAGTTATTCTTAAGCATAGTCCTATCATGCATGAGAGTTATGTTGAGCAATATGCTTCAAAAACTGATTTTAAAGTAGTATATGAGACTTTGTGTCATTCTAACCATGTTGAGGAATTGGATTACCATGTGCATGATAATCTTTTGTATCATCTTGGAAAGCTATGTATTCCACAGGGTGAAAGAATCAACATAATAAGAGAATCCCATTCTTCTCTTATTGCTGGTCATTTTGGTGTAGGCAAGATAGTGGTTAATTTGCAAAGGTACTGCTATTGGCCTAAAATGAATGAAAGTGTTTCGAGATATGTTCAAGGATGTTCATTATGTTCCACAAGTAAACCTAGCAATCGAAAGTTGGGTTTGTATACTCCACTTCCAGTTTCTTCTCGTCCTTGGGAAAGTATTTCTATGGACTTTGTAGGAGGTCTACCTATGTCTAGACGAAATCATGATTATATTTATGTTGTGGTTGATCGATTTAAAAAAATGTGTATTTTGATGCCTTGTAAGAAGCAGGATACAGCTGAGAAAACGACACAAATTCTCTTTCAAAATGTTTGGGTACATTTTGGATTACCTAAATCCATTATTTATGATCGGGATTCTTGATTTGTTGGAAGTTTTTGGTCGAGTTTATGGGAACTCATGGACACCAAACCGAAAAAGAGCACATATTTTCATCTGCAAACTGATGGTCAGACAGAAGTGGTAAATAGAACAGTGGTACATCTTCTTCGTGGTTATTGCAGCAAGCATCCTAAACTTTGGGATGAGCATTTACACTACATTCAACATGCTTACAATCGAGCTAAGCACTCTTCAACTCAAACGTCGCCATTTGAAGCATGTTTTGGCTATTTGCCCAAATCTCCTTTAGATTTTATCTTTGGGAAGGATATTTCTATTGAAGGTCAATATGACATTGATAGGGAAGAAAAGTTCATTGAACAAATTCAGTCGATACATCAGATGGTGCAAGAGAAGTTGGAAAAAAGTCAAGCCAAGTACAAGTCGAGACATGACAAGCATCGTGTTGATCACAGTTTCCAAGTTATAAATGAAGTTTGGATTTACATCAGTAAGGAGAGGCTTAAAGGAGAAGGTAAAAATTTGAAACCAATTCGATATGGTCCTTTCAAGATTATTGACAAGATTGGTAACAATGCCTTTCATTTAGATTTGCCTCCTTATATGCAAATGTATGCAGTTATTAATGTTGAGAATTTGAAATTGTATGAGCCTCCTTTGATTGATGATCAAGGAGATCATGTTCATATTCCTTCTATATATGATTTTTCCTAGGAATATCTTACAGAATTGCATGAAGACATAATCCTTGACAGGAGAATGCGAACTTCAAAACGAGGAAATGTGGAGTATCTTCGAGTTGGTCTTAAAGGTACAAATCCAAGCAAATCCAAGTGGATTGAGGTTGGAAAGTTGAGGGAACTATACCATCATCTTCAGATAGATTGAAAATAGTCTTTTGGAGGTCCAAAAGCTTTCCAATGGGGAGGTGTGATCCAGGGGATCAAATTTTGCTCAAAAATTCAAAGTGCTTTGAATCACTTCAAATCAAACAAGAGTGTAGGCCTCATCGTTAGGAACCCAAAGAAACTCATTTGGGTTCAAACAGACATCGGGAACGAGATATATCGCGTTCTGTTCAAAATGACAAACAGGCAAAAAAAAAGGGATGCTGACAGTACAATCCGTACAGTCCATACAGACGCTAACATGGTAGGTCGTACGACACATGGAAAACAGTTGTGTGGATAGTTGGCATATGACATGGCATGTTTGCAGCAAACGATATGGTGACACGTGGCCCAATCAATGGCCGCCACGTGTCATATATACATTGGTTTAAAATTATGTTGTTGGCCGGAGTCGACCCCGCAACCTCCCGGCAGGGGAAGAGACTTGGGAAGGGCTACCAACCGGCGCGCCACCATTTGGTCCTTGTTATATATATGGAAATATATATATATATATATTTGCATATGTGGATAGTTAGGGTGCGACTGGGCTGGGGCTTAGCCCCAGCCCTCGATCGCATATTGCATTAACATATGACCCATTGCTATACCAATTGGTGCGTGCGCGGTTGCGTTTTGATTTGGTTTCAACGGTTATACAAACGACCCGCCACTTGTCCATTAAGCATTGGCTTTTGGAAACGGGGCCTATTTTTTCACTTGCGCGCGGTCATATGGGTCACACGACCATGGCCTTGGTGGTTAGGGGCTAGGTGCACCCGTAACCATCCTACAGTTTGCACAGTTTGCGCGGTTTCATTCGGTGATGAGTTTTAATGCTTAAAAGTGCGTGGGGGCTAGGTTGAGCCAATATGGGTGCAATTTGTCGATCCAGAGACAATAAGTTTGAAGGGGAACTTCCAGGAAGCCTATGTTCTTCAATTTTTGGCCAAACGAGGTGCCGAAAAATCCCAGCTAGGGGTATTTGGACATTTTGAAGCCATTGGAGCTGTCTGTTTGGCATTTTGAGTATTGTAAAGAACATTTTTGAGCACTTTGAGCAAATAATACAAATGATCGATTGGAAGTTGGACCAGGAGATGTAGCCCAAGAGAGGGGTGAACTCCTTTATCATTTTTTGTGTTATGTGTTTTCTGTTCACTATTTTTTTTTGTTGTTTATATGCATCTTGAATGAGTAATTTCCATAAAAGTTGTGTTGCAAATTGATCCATTTTCATTTTAACACATAAAATTAAACTTGCAAATAATTTCAAGAATTCAAGTCTTCTTCATTTTTAGATCATACATATGCAACAACAATAGAAGGAAAACCAACCGAGACTGTCAAAGAGAAAGAAGAAATGGAGCAGACGTCAAAATCTTCCCCAACAGAAGAGGAAAATGAATATAATATGTTCACTCCATGGGAGAAGGAGTTAGAGATGTTGGAGGATTGGTTGAACCATCTAGAGCCAGTATATGACTACCATGAGTAGACAGTAGAGCATTCAGAGAAATTGCTCAAAAATTTCAGTCAGGAAGATGAACATATGATGACTATAGTGTTGAGGTCTGCAACACAAGGTGAATCAGAATTCCATTCTGGGGAGCAGTTGGACGAGGCTGGAGTTGAACCAACTCAAGAAGAAATGGTAGAGACAAAATTTTCAAAGGAAGAAGTTGAGCAACAACTCAGTGGTGAGACTATGAAACTAAATTTTGGAGAAAAGTGGCAAGTTAAGGCTACAAAAGTTGGAGAATATCACAAGAGGGATCGAGTAGATCTATCGATTGATGAGGAAGAAGTGCAGCCGATGAGACTTCATAAAGAGAGCCATCCACTAGAGCAGCTGAACGAGGTAATTGAGGGAATAAGAAGGTTGATGTTGAGGTCAATAGCAGAATTTCCAGCAAGGAGAAGCCGAGTGGAAGGAAGCCTGCCATAGTAGCAGGGAAGAAGCAACAAAAGAAAAGAAGTGGAGCAAATGGACAACTCCAAAGAACAGTTTGGGATCTAGGTGTTTTTCAACAACAGAGCTAGGAAGCTCATGATAAAGAGCTCATGAATTTTTTGCAGCAGTGGAGTATGATGCAAGAACATCACTCCAACCCAGCTACGCGCCATCTAGACAACACACTCAGTGTGCATTCAAGGAGAAGAGAGGCACCAACCCTCTCAATTTCAAAATTCAAATTGAAATTAAGTGAATTAAATGATTATAAGGCTGGTAGAGTCAAATATAGGATTGTACGCAGGCTGTAGTTAGTGTCACCTTAAATGGTTGTAAGCCTACAGATCTAGATCTGATTCAGACTAGACAACCATTGAATATCCATTGAATGTAATTTATGAGAGTAGGTGAGATGGAGGGAAGAGATTGAGGAGCCCCTTTCTTGTAAAAATATCTTAGCACCTTATTTTGGAGAGGGAGTTCGAATATTGAGACAGAACTTAAAAGATAGAGAGAGGACGAGGAGAGAGTCGAGACTCTGTTGTAGTCCGATATCGAACACATTGTAATAAGACATTTATGTTAATACAAATAAGTTTTTTTTGCATATGTGTTTTTATGTGTCTATGTGTCTTTCATGAATGCTATGTATGTGTTTGTTTTATGATGTAGATGTATGTTAGATTCCATCTGCAAGAGATAGATAGATTTTCTTATCTATTCAGAGTTATTTGATTTTCAAGTCTGGGTTCTTTGTGGTTTCTTGCAAGAGGTTGCATGACAGAGTACTGAGGACTCTGAAGGCCAGTGTATGAGTTCACTTATGAGTTCTGCAGAATTCAGGCAAAGACGTGCTAGGAGGGTGCACCAGAGGAAGTCTTAGACTAGGGAAGAAGCCTCAAGGTTGTTGAACACCTTGGAGGTGAGAATATGCAGAGGAGGGAAAAGAGAGAGAGAGAGAGATAAGACAGAATCACTGAAGGTTCTGTAGAAGCTCTTCCAGGAGGGCATCGAGCGAGTGCATAGAGTGCATGGGAGAGAACTCTCTTTCGATTTCTGAGATAAGGGAAGTGTCAAGGGAAGACACTCACAGGGCTACTGAACACCCTGTAGGATCAATAAGGCATGCTTGAGAAGGAAGGTGCAGAAGAGGGCACTTCCATCCCTTCAAGGAGAGAAAGGGGCAGAGACCATTGAGGTCCGAGCAGTTGAAGCTCAAGGAGGAAAAAGACTTGTGTAAGGGGTTCTCTAGGCCAACAGTCGATTGAAGTGTTGACATAAATCCATTTGAAGGCTCGTAAAGCATAAGGAGTGAGTGCAGGAAGAATTTGTTTCAAGTCTGAAGCTCAGGAGGTCGAGTGCAGGAGTGGGAGCCGAGAGAGGACTTACTCTAAGTCCCGAATATCAGGAGGGACAATGTTCCAAGAACGCAGGTGAGACAAAGGTTGCAGGGCTCATAGGAAGGAGATAGAACAAAGGCTGGGACCTTTTATACTTAGAAAATCTTCCAAGTCAGGAAGAAATTGCAAGCTCAGGAGGAAGGAGCACAACTACCATTAGATCAGTGTGAGACACGAGATCTGGACCATTGAACTTCATGTCCAGATGCATAGAAGAGAGCGCAAGGAGGAAACAAGTCTGAACCATCAAATCTGAGTGCACAGACTGATATTTGTCAAATACTAGAGAAGGTGCATGAGGTTTAACCCTCGCATACGAAGAGGAGAGAAGGCTTGTCAAAGTCCCAAAAGTATCGAGACCATCCATCATTGCAAGGACACGTGGTGGAGATCGACATATTTCATGGAATCAGGTATCGAAAGGAAAAAGGGAGGATTCTTTCGACTTCTCAACCCGGGAAGTCCCAAAAAGCATCGGAGCCATCCATCTTGGAGGACAAGTGGAAAAGATCCGGAAGTTGTCAGGGTTTCGGAAGATAGGTGCACAAGAGTGGTGAGGAGTGAGGACTCGCGATCGAAAAAATTGTGAAATCATTCCAGCCATCAGATCTGGAGTGACAGGTATCGAAGATCCACACCGATCCGAGATTTGGGAACTAGGAAATTAGAGGGGGAGACTTCCCCAGACTTGCGAAAGGAGGTTCCCTGAAAGCATCATGTCCATCCATTTTTTGGAGGGCACATGGAAGATATCCGGAAGTCATCGAGGATTTGATCACCAGGGATTTGAAGGTGAAGACCCCACCAGAATTCCTGAAAGTCAAAAGGTTGGGAATTAATATGGGTCATTCATCGTGTGGAGGATCTGGATCGTAGATCCAGGAGGTATCGAGTCTCAAGTATTTGAAACGGAAGGGGAGATTCATTGCATTGTGATTCCCCAAATTGTGAAGTCTTGAAATGCTTTTGAGGTTTGGCCCCATGTTTCATAGCAGGGGTCATATGGATGCATAAGAGGAGGAGTTGAAGACTCGTTAGCCCTTTTTAGGTATCGAGACTTGAAGGATTCAGGGTTCTCAACAATGGGATTCGCAAAATCATGAATTTTGATGCACCTATTGTGTACGATTGTGGTCATAGGGTCATGGTTACATGGAGGGAGCTCATGCCTAGTGTTGTTCACGCGGACTGAGTTTGCATTTGGACTTGTGGATTTGTTCGTTGAAGGTTCCAGCAAGGAACCAAAGAGCCATTTCGGCTCATCAAGAATATAAGAACTATCCTTAGACTGGGAGGTCAGTGGATCCCTGCCAAGGTAGAGAGGTAAGGGGGGGTCTGCATCAATCATCCTATTTAGTGAGTAGTTCAAAAAATGAATGTAAAATTTAAATTTATGAATGAATGCATAGAAAAAGATGTTTATGTGTAGAAAACAACTATATTTAAGGTAGAAACAAACCTAGTTTTATTTACAAATTGAAGAAGGAATTGTATGGTTTGAATCAAGCTCTTAGAGCTTGGTATTCTATAATTGATAGTTATATATAACATTGTGGATTTTTTAGAGTTAAAATCAACTAACAATGTGTGTAAAAAGGAAAGAAAACTGATTTTAATTGTTTTCCTTTATGTTGATGATTATAATTTTATGTGTATGTTAAGAGTTGTAGAATGAAGCATGAATTCAATGGTACAATGATGGTGAAGTTTAAGATGAATAATTTTTTATTTATGCATTACTTTGTTGGCGTCGAGGTATATAAATCATTTGATGGTATCATTATTTGTTAATAAAATTATGCCCAAGATCTATTGAGATTATTTGGAATGGAAAAGTTAAAGGAAGTAGAAACTCCATTAGGATAAAGTGAAAATTTGAGAAAGTAAGACTAGAGAAATAACTTTGATGCAAGTAAATTTTGGAGGTTTGTTGGTAGGCTAATGTAGCTTACATATACTAGGATATATATCACTTTTATAGTAAGTCTTGTTTCCATATTTTTGATAGATGTACATGAATTCATATAAGAGAAAGGAAGAGAGTAATATGACATATAAAGATAAATGGAAGGTCATGCAATTCATTACACATAGAGAGTTTGGAGAGAGTAATGTTTTTACATTCATATAATTACAATATTTGTATATTAGTATAGTAAGTATATGATTTAAAAAAAACAACATGATATTGTTTTATAAGTCCTATGAATGGAATTATGTTATTGATTTTGAAGAAGAAGTAAACAATTTCTCTTTCTATCATAGAGGAAAAGTACATAGAAAAACCATTAGTGTGTTTTTAAGTAGTTTGACTATGAATATGTTTAATATATTTGCAATAGGAATTCATGTTATCTACTATTATACATTTTGATAACAAACATATTGAATAACTTTTTGTAAATGTGTTGAACCTACACATAATAGATCTAGCTAGAAAATACCACACACATTTGCAGAGAGAAATTGAGAAAGAATAAGCAAGAGACAAAGAATGGAAGAATTCTCATTAACCATAATGAATAATGAATAATTTACACATGATATACTCTATATAAATCCACCAATGTGCACTAGAGGTGAATCCAATGCACCATAGTGATGGTATAGAGTGATATGGACACACGCCAATAGTTATGGGAGTGAACGACCACCTAGCCTAGTCTCTCAGGAAGTTACGGGAGTGAATTTCCACCTAGTTGAGTTAACTATTCTATCAGTCTTCAATTAGCTGACTGAAACATAGTGAAGTGAGGGGGAGATTAGGGTATCATGGGTAATGTGCTAGTCATCCCAGGGTAAATGTGTATTAGTTGGTGATGATCCCAATGTTTCATGGTGAGAAAATTAATACAGCATCTAGACTCCACTCAACTAGTCAAACTAAAGTGAAAACGTAGGAGAATATTCTCCTAGAGGAATATTCTCCCTAAACTTTAGAATATTCGATAAAGACTAATAAACATAGGAAAAACCTTAGGAAAAATAAATATTAGGTGTGTGTGAAGTAACTCAAATACCCCCCTTGAACACCACTATGGTGAAAATAAAGGATGGGTCCCGACAACGAGGCCATGTTAGGTACCCAAATAAAAAAGATACACTGAAATAAAGTGAGGAAAGAGGGAAAAACTCATGGGAACCCCACCCACCTCAAGGTACAATTTATGTAAAAAGAAGAACTGATAGTTTCTAGGAAACTATGTCCTTCATTCCAACATGACTTTGCAGAGAATGGAACTTCTGCTCTGTGAAGATCTTGGTGAAAATGTATGGAATTTGTTCTGTTGAAGGACGAAGTTGTAGTTCGATGATCCCCTCATGTACTAATTCCTAGATGTAGTGCATGTGGATCTCGATGTGGTTTGTCTGATGCCTCTGAAATGGATCTTTGCAGAACTTCAAAGTGCTCTGGTTGTCACACTAGATGACGACCAACTGTTGAAATTGAATGCCCATCTCAGTGAGAAAATATTGTAGCCACATATCATGAATGGTTATGTTAGTTACCCATCTGTAATTTTCCTCGGCTGAAGAAATACCAATAGTATCCTTCTTCTTTCTCAACCAATAGATAGGCCTGGAACCAATACTAAGTGAATAACTAGATGTGGACTTGTGATCAATGTTATTTCCATCCCAGTCAGAATCAGTGAAACCGTTGATATGTAATGTAGAGTTTGTTTCATAATGAATCCCAAAGGTGATGGTTCCCTTTATGTATCGAAGGATATGCTTTGCAACCTTCCAATGTAGCTCATGCAACTCCTACATCAACCTAGAAACTATGCCAACTACATAGGAGAGGTCTATTTTGGAGTGTGTGAGATACAACAAGCTCCCCACTCTCCGTCTATACAGTGTGTTTTCAACCAATGGAGTGTCCCCACCATCCTCAATTTTGAATAATGATAGGAAAGAATTATAAGTAGACTTGCAGTCTGTCATGTGGAATCTCTCAATGAGATCTAAAACATACTTGTCCTGAAACAATTTGATACCTGATGCATCCTTACTGATATTGAGTCCAAGGAAGAAGTATAGTAGACCCATGTCCATCATCAAAAACCTTTCATATAGAATCCTCTTGGCTACGTTAATCACTGAAGTTGAGAAATCGGTGATAAAGGATCATCAACATATAGAACTAAGAGTAGAAGTGAATCAGTTGTCCTGAGAATGTAGACATCTAGGTCTTATTTACAATGTACAAAGTTCTGTAAGAATAGGTAGGAGTCCATATTGGAATACCATTCCCTCAGAGCCTTCTTGTGGCCATAAATATACTTCTTCAGTCAACATACCAAATATGAGTCTTTCATAAATCCCCAGGGATGCTCCATATAGATATCCTCTAAGAGATCTTTCTGAAGAAATGCATTCTTCATGTCCATTTGATGGACTTCCCATCCGTTGGTTGTTGTAATGGCAAGTGACAAGCGTATGGAATCCATCTTCACTACTGGTTCGAAGGTATCATCATAGTCAATGTCATGCACCTACTGAAAGCCTTTGGAAACAAGTATGGCTTTGTATCTGCTAATATGTTCATTTTTTGCGCTCTTGGTCCTATAGATCCATCTACACCTAAATGTTTTCCTTCCATAAGGAAGGGGAACCATATCCCAAGTCTGGTTCTTTAGGAGGGAGTTGTACTCCTCCAACATGGTGGATTCCCAAAAGGGATTTCCAGTAGCCTTGCCATAAGACTGTGGATCTGAAGGTTGAATGAAACAAAATATGCCTAGAGGGAAATGGTTCAGTGGAAGTGAGTGCAATAGGAGCATCCTTGAAATCAGATCGATTCCTCCTAGTATCAGCTTGATAACCAATAATATCCCCTACATCCTAGAGAGTAGTCTGGGCCAACTTGGGCCTCTGTTGTGGCTCTGCATAAACATATGGATGCACTGACTTTGCATTTGATTGTATTGACTCTTTATCTAGATCATTGGAATCATATGAATGAAAACTCTCGTTTAAAGAAGAGTCGGGATGTGCATGCTCATCATCTTAGAAAGGTGGAAGAATAAAGGTGTATTCATGCGGTTGTTGAGGTACATGCGAGAAATTTTCCTCAAATTGGACACTTCACTCAATGATGAGTTGGTCCAAGGAAATATCAATAAGTCTATATCCCTTCACACCATCAAGGTATCCAACAAAGATACAATCTATTCTCTGTGGATCAAGTGCCTTCTTCATTTTAGAGGGAATCTGGGCCCATGTACGTGAACTTAAAATGAAAAAGTGGGTCACTTCCAGTTTAAGTTCGCTCCAAACCTCGTAGGGGGTCTTATCCTTGACAGATTTATGGGGATATTTGTTTTGGATGTAGGTTGGAAAATTAAGTTCTTCATCCCATAGTCTCTATGGTAGTGACTTTGCATGTAGCATGCAAGATGCCATCTCTTTTAGAGATATTTTTTTCCTCTCAACAACTTTGTTTTGCTACAGAGTATATAGAACTGTGTGTTGAAATTGAATCCCTACCTCATGAAAAATATTTTGGATCTCATGATTGACATAATCTCCCCCATTATAAGTTCATAGGACTTTTGTTTTCTTTCTTAACTATATGTGAATCAAGTCTTTGAAATATTTGAGGTGTTGAAACAACTCTCATTTTTTCCTGAGAAAGTAAATCCATGTGAAACATGAGAAATAATCAACAACAAGGAGAACATACCTTTATTTTATGATTTATGGATGCGAAAATGGGACCATGAGGTCACTATGGATCAAATATAAAGGAGAGGAAGCTCTCTGAGTCTTTCCTTTTTCGAATTTCTCTTGAGGGTGCTTTCCAAGAACACTTCCCTCACAGATTCCTTTGGAGAAATGAATTTATGGTAGACCATCAATCAATGTTTTCTTGCTAAGTTGTTTTATATATCTGAAATTCAAATGCCCGAACCTTTTGTGCCATATCCTACTACTTTCATTAGCATGGGTAAGTAGTAAAGAAAAATCTAATTCAATAAATTTAGAAATTGTATACAATCTAGATTGATGATTTACCTCACTGGTAACAACCCTAGAATTGGTTTGCATGTCATATATGTCCACTGCATTAGGTGTTAATGTAAATTTCTTTTTGGTGTTGTAATTCATCATCTTATACATGGAGAGAATATTGATGGAAATTTTGGGAACATGAAACACATTCTCGAAGCTTTTGTTGGTGAGTTCAATCCTTCCTTTGCCGGTGACCTCGACTGGAGAGTTGTCCCCCATCATAATATGAGAAAATTTTCATGCATCCAATGAATAATATACTTCTTTTGTGGCAGCCATGTAATGTTATGCTCCTAAATCTATGATCCAAGCATTGGGAGAGGAGTTGATGGTAATCAAGGCATGTCTAGAATTGCCTTTCTTGGGATTTTGATCTTCTAGCTTCTTCTTCTTGTCATCCTCAGGGAGCTGATCTCAAAGGTTATTTTTATGAAGTATTTGAGCCATTAGATCTATTTTTTTATACATGCATGTGGATTCTGGATGGAATCCTTTATGGTAGTATGTGCATTTCTCCCCTTTTCTTCCATTTCCTCCTTTGGATCCAGAGGCATCAGCGAAAGGTTTTGAGTACCCTTCCTTATTCAGATTTGCATGATCTTTAATTTTTTATTTATCTTTATATTTATGATATTCATGGATTCCATATTGTACAGTAAGTGCGTGTACCTTCGGGCCTTTGATTTTTCCCATGTTGATGATCTTTGTTTTCTCTTGTGTCAGGGATTCGATAAATTCCTCAAGAGAAGGCATATTCTAGGTGGCTCCAGAGGTGAATTTGATTGAATGGAATGTGGATATGAACACAAAGAATTCTATACCAAGTTTGGAGAGAATTGTGAGAACCATTTTTTTCTCCTCCTTAAATTTATGAACCCCACAAGCTTTGA
>ML795006.1:147386-158888 GCA_009831015.1 Picea engelmannii | reverse complement strand
GCCCTAGCTAGTTTATTTCCATTCTGTCTGTAAGCATATTTCAGTCATTTGTTATTAATGAAATGAAGTCTTATTTCCGCTGCATCTCTGCGTTTATGTGTATTTCTGTATTTCATTGTGTTCCTACATAAATCCGGATCACACTAGGTCCCAATAGAACATATAGATGTATGGAAGAAAACCTTAAAGTCAAAAGAAGGTATTTTTGAATGGTTGATCATGCCCTTTGGTTTGAAAAATGATCCAACAACTTTTATGAGCATGATGGATGATATCCTACGACCTTTCACCAAAAATTTTGTAGTGGTGTATCTAGATGACATCCTCATTGACAAAAATATTTGGGAGGAACACTTGCAACATATATAGTAGGTTTTTCACACCCTACGAAAACACAAAATATATGCAAACTTGGAAAAATACTCCTTCGGCATGGACATGGTCCATTACTTAGGTTAAATCATTGTTCAACATGGTGTGCATGTGGATACAACCAAGATCTAGGTCATCTGTGACTGGCTATCCCCAACCACAATCACTGAACTTCAGAGCTTCTTGGGCCTCGCCAATTTCTATCGCAGGTTCGTGCTAGGATTGTCTCATATCGCATGGGCCCTCAACCAACTAACCAGGGTTGGCGATAAGGAAAACTTTATGTGGGTCCTATCCCAAAAACAAGCCTTCCATGAATTTAAGAATCGTTTGTGCTCATCCTCATTACACTCATTACCAGACCTGCAACATCCCTTTGAGATCAAGACAAATGATTCAGACTATGATGTGGACATTGTTCTCACTCAACACGACCACCCCATGGCATATCATAGTGAGACACTATCATATGTTGTCTATAAGTACCCTACTTACGACAAAGAAATGTAATCCATTGTGAAATTATACCGCTAGTGGAGACATTACATTCTTGGGAAGGAGACAATCATCCACACTGATCACAAGCCACTAAATTTCATGCAAACCCAATGAAAATTGCATAATGACCTCCATCATAAGTGGTGAACATACTTACAGTAGTTCCACCTCAACATCAATTATAAAACAGGATGTACCAATCGAGTTGTTGACTGTCTCATCTAACCTCCAGTCACAATAGTCACCGGTTATAGACTATTGCATCCATGAGACCTTCGGATGGCCCCACCTCTATGAGACAGACATTGACTTCTCCAACACCTACCAAATGTTGGGTGCCAAACCAGTAGTCATTAATTTCCATCTTTAGGATGGGATGTTGTGTCATCTGGGAAATCTCTACGTTCTATCAAGTGAGCGCGTGAAGCTAATTTTGGAAGCTCACTAAAATCGGGTTGCAGGACACTTTGTCATTGAAAATATAGTGGTAGTGTTGCAGAAACATTTCTACTCGAGGAAACTTTGACAGAATGTCAACAAGTATATCATGTCCTACATCGTATGCGCTATTGCCAAATCGAACACTAAAAAACAAGGCTTGTACACCCCTCTTCCTACTCCTAACAAGCAATGGGAATCCATCTCAATGGATTACATGTCGGGCCTCCTGTCTACCAAGAGGGGAAATGACTGTGTTTTTGTGGTTGTGGATCACTTTTCTAAGATGGCGATTCTAGTTTCCTGCAAGATGAACATCACAACATAAGCCACTGTCAAGATATTCTTTGAATGCGTATGGATACATTTTGGGATCCCACAAACCATTGTCTCAGACCGTGACAGTCATTTCCTCAACTCATTCTGGTTGAGCCTCTAGTCACTATTGGATACCAAGCTCACCAAATCCACTGTCTTCCACCCCCAGACAGATGGCCAAACTAAGGTCATCAATCGGATGGTTGTACATATCTTGCACATGTACAATTACAAACACCCCTGCACATGGGATGAGAGTCTTCCTTATGTCCAGGATAACTACAACCGAGCCCTACATACCTCAAAAGGCCACAACCCCTTTCAGGTGGGGTTGGGATTCCAACGATTGGGCCCCATGGATTTTGCACTACTCCTGACAACCACCTCGACCGACTTGTCACTTGCTCCACTAGAATCTAACAAATCCACTTGGTTCATTGAGAGTATCCATCACATCTGCCAACAGGTTCAATATATTCTACAAACGTCTAATGCCAAGTACAAGAAGTACCATGATCAACATCGGGTGCCACATAAGTTTTAGTTGGGAGACAAAGTTTGGTTGCATTTTCAGAAAGAATGCCATGCAGGGCCCCATCGAAAGATTATCCCACTTCGTTATGGGTCATACACCATCACCAAGGTTGTGTGTGACAATTATTTTGATCTCAACATTTCCCCCTTCCTTGGTTTCCATCCATTATCCAATGTGGCTCTCCTTCGGAAATATTTCCCACCATTATTGGACACCTCAAAGATAACAGAGAAATTGACACCAATAGAGCTCAACCCTAACTGCATGAAACAGGAATCCAGTGATCAGATTCTGGAAACACATAGATCAAGGGAACTCGACATTAAAGGATCCATCTTTATCGAGTCATTAAAGCAGGGAAGCACCTGCACCAAGGCAAGTGGCTCACCCAAGGCCAAATTCAGTAGAAATTTCCTCATTTGATGGGGGAACTCAATGAAATGGATACCATTGCTTCCTAAGGAGGGAGGATTGATCCCAATGGAAATCAGTGGCCACCCACCTATTCCACTGACTCATAAAACAGTTTTCCATAATGGGATTTTTTCAACAGTTTTTCGGGTTCCAAACTTCCAAGTTCGTTTTGAGGCCCTAAATGACATTTTTTGGGGATTTGGGGCCCAGGGGATTGCCATGAGCATTTCCCTGGGCCAGTTAAATTTTTTTCTTCTCGATTATACCTTTCCAATGGGATATTGTGTGCCTAAAGTGTAGATCGTATGCAAAAGTTACGACCCCAAGAAGTGGATGTACTAACTTACCCAAACGGGGCCCACATGACTTTTGGTGCTTCATCTCCTAGGGTTAGTT
Organism: Picea engelmannii; assembly: GCA_009831015.1. Taxonomy (NCBI): domain Eukaryota; kingdom Viridiplantae; phylum Streptophyta; class Pinopsida; order Pinales; family Pinaceae; genus Picea; species Picea engelmannii. The sequence continues at coordinate 155,917 of ML795006.1, read as the reverse complement.
TTTTGGATGTGTAGGGATTTTGACATTCCTGTTTATTGTAAAAGGCCTTCAGAGCCTCATCGTAACCTTCTTCTTGCAAATGAGCACAATTGTCATGTCTTTTCTTAGAGATAAGCCACGACCATTCCAACAAGCTTGTTTTCCGCTGCATTTTACAGTTTCAGCTTATTTCCTTATTGAATAGAAAATCGGTTTTATTTTATCTCTGTTATTTTGTGTTAAGAATATTTTAATAATCTTTATTCATTTTGTTCTTCTCATTAAATCCGATCAATTCTTTATCATGGGGGTTCCATGGGGAGAAGTTCTCCCTGGATAAGGTTGGGTGGAAAAATTGGGTAGTATTTGGGAGTTGGAAAGGAAGCTGGGGAAGAGCCCACATAAATTGGTATCAGGTAAAATTTTCAGTTTTTCATATGAAATTAATTTGAGAATTGATTAAATTCTTGCTGGAAAAAATTCTTAGTTCTTACTAGTTAAATGCATTACCATTATTATGTTTATTTGTTAGTATTTAGCATGTTTTATTTTGAGTTCATATTGAAGGGAATTTAAGAACTTGTATTAGTTGTAGATGAATGTTATTCTGTAAGTAGATTAACCAATTGTATGGCAGTGATGAGGGTAAATCTACTTCCAAGATTTTAAAACCAAAAATAGTTGAGGGAGTTGTGTTATTTCTTCTCGTAATGGTAACTCTGTCCTTAGAATTCCACAATTATTTTATGTAGTTTACAATTTTATCATGAATTGGAATTAATTTATGTAGATTAAATATGAAAGAATTTGTGTAATTTAATTCATGGAATTTAAACAATAGATTTATGAGTTTATCTAGTTGTTTTTTTTTTAACTTCGGGTTTTTGGGGTATCTCTATTGCGAACCATCACAACTTCTAAGGGTGTCTGTGCCATATGGACCTAGAACCCCCATTTTGATTCCAAATAAAGTGTTTTTTCGGGTTGATTTTGTGATCTGGACCATTTTTAATAAGTGCAGGCACCATTGTGGGGAAAAAACATTCTCCTTGAAACCTTGAGTCATTGTTTTGATTAAATTATCACAAGGTAATTCATCATATGGCTGTAGGTTTCTACATTAAACTCTAATTTTAAAGGATGCATGCCATGTGTTTGACATAATCCATAGGAGAGATAAAGTTCAAAAATATGAACTTCATGTAAATTAAAGAATTAAAGTTATGAGTAGTTTTGTTACGAATTTGATTAACTTCTCGGGGTATCTATGCCATTTGGACCTGGAACCCCCATTATTACTACAAAAACTTACCTTTTCAAACTTGAATTTATGATCTGGGTGGTTTTGCAAGCCTCACCTTTAGTCTTTGGGTTGGGTTATGTGACCTGAATTTGGAAAAAACTTAGTTACTACAAGTTTCACTATTATTATGTGATAGAAAGCAAAGGAACAATGTGTTTAATTAAAGGCCTCAATGATTGTAGTTGTACTATTAGTTTATTTTTACTTGATTTAGAAATATGGTATATATATTAGTATGTAGTGTTAAAGATAACTACCTTAGTATTTTGTTTATGGTTTACTTTACTTGATTTAGAAATATGGTATATATATTAGTATGTAGTGTTAAAGATAACTACCTTAGTATTTTGTTTATGGTTTACTTTACTTGATTTAGAAATATGGTATATATATTTTTATGTAGTGTTAAAGATAACTACTTTAGTATTTTGTTTATGGTTTCCATCATAACTATTTAAGACATAAGCATAGTCCTTACCAATAATAAACTAAATGACATTCAAACTCATGGTTGCATATTAATATGTAAATGCATGAAGAAATTATTATATATTCATCATTATCTTGAATGGATATGATAACTTCTTGAAAATAGGTTGTATATGTATGTAGCTGCATAAACATGTAAACATGGATATGGTTAGTAATGGTTCTTAAGCTTAAAAAATTAACTATTAGTTTTTGGGATTTCAAGTCCTTTACATTGTAGAAATTTTAATTAATAAACACATGGATGGTTACATGAGAAAACTTTAATATAATTAGCATCATTATATTGTAGGAATTGATGTCTTGTTTATGTTTTATATGTATGAGTGGTTTATATAAAGATGAAGGGGGCTGGTCCTTTTTGAGTTATTTTTTATGTTATATACCAAATTCACATAATGATATGAATGGAATGTATATGTCTATTGACCATTCAAGATGGAAGATGTTATGTTTATCATGCAACTTCTGGGATCATAACTAAAAAAAACAATTCCCTATGATGAGTTTAGTTTCTTTATGCAAGGTTGGTAGGTAAGGTTGGACCTTACAGACTATAAAATAAAGAGTACCACTACATTAGGGCATCCTCAAGAACACATTTTATATGGGTTAACCTCAACCCTAAGGAAATTCAACAAGAACACCATCCAAAGATCCTTTTTTCAAACTTCTCATATAACCAAAGAAAATATTCAAATCCATGTGAATTAGGTTTAAGAACAAAACCGAGATATTTTATATTGGCATTGAGCTCTACAATTTTAAAGTATGATTTATTCATTAACTCCCATTGTAGCCTTTGGGAAAGGCCACTAAAATAAATAGAGATATTTTTATAATTGACATCCATACCTAGAGTAGTAGTGTATATCTCTAAATCCTATTTTATCTCATATTCTTCTCTCCTTGAATCAAAACCAAAGAGAAGAAACCTTTTGAAAAAGGAGTGTGAATGATTGATACTTTTCTTGCTATTGATATACATTTTGTTAAAGTTTCTGCTATTATTAGGCTACTTTCAGTTTACTAGATAAAAATAGCATAGACAAGATCACTGAGAGAAACACAATCATAAGAGTACAGAAGCATTTATCCTAGGAAACCCTCAAGGGGAAGAAAACCCAATAAAACTTCCTAAATATAGATAGCCAATACAACGCCAAGATAATGAACTAGACAACATAAAATATCCAACACTGAGCAACATGCCTCTCTCTCTTCCTTCTTCCAACAACCGACAACTGCAGCTTCCTTCAAAACTTGTGCACTAGATGAGTGAGCTGAGTGTGTGTTCAAATAAGGCACTGGCCTCTCTCATTTATACAATTCTAGCACATGTGGAAGTGTCTCTTCACGGACATGGTCGACTTCTTCTTGTGGGTGGTTATAACCACCTTTAATATATTATGGGGCCTCTTTAATATATTCTGGGGCTGACTTCTTATTTAGCCTATTAAAATTAGGGTTTGACCAATTCGCAAAAGGGGATTTGGTCAATTACAATGACGGACATGATCAATCCACAAAACAAAATTGATCTAATCAATAATAAATATATTTTATCTTTATCCACAAAAGGGATAAGAATATTCTTTCCAGTTACACAATATTTTAACACTCCCTCTTAACAAGAAGGATATTCTTTATCTTTTGACAGGTCACTGAATGTCAACATCAACTAGGTATCGACATCCATTGGATAACATCATCAACTGGGCAACATCATCAACTGGACAACATCATTGACTGGATAACAGGAGGCATCAATATCTTCCACTTGGTCATCTAGCATCATGATCACTGACTGACATATCTATAAATCATCAGAAGTTTTGTTCTCTTTATCTTCACACAGAAGATACTCTTTCCTTCTTTCATCTTGATGTAGAAGATGCTTCTTTCTTATCTTCACACAGAAGATGTCCTATGATTTTTTCCATTCCTTTTATGTTCTCCCATATCTTGTAGTCATGTATCTCACCCATACACTAGGGAGGACTACTACCATAGCTTCACTCCTGGTCATCCCACATGAACTAGAGAAGCTAAGATGCTAGCCTGGTCAAGACTAGACTCCATTTCCATGATCCATGTAGGATCACAACACAAACCTCAATAGACAACTAACCATTCCACATGGTCAAGGTTTGTGTTCCAGGCTACTCAATCCTTGGCTAGAGGAGATTATATGCCCACTACCCCTTGGAGAAACATCGACATTCCTCTCTACGAGGGTGGTCACACCCCTCTCTACGAGGGTGGTCACACCCCTCTCTATGAGGGTATTCTAGCATGTCCCTACAGTGTACAAAAACTCAACACTTGGACAGAGGCAAACCTTGGCAAATTTCTCATTCCCCTTTTCTACGAAGGTCTCTTCCTTCTCTACGAAGGTATACCTATGGGATTTATCATTCCTTCTCTACGATAGTCTCTTTCTTCTCTACAAAGGTCTAGCTATGGGATCTAAAAGAATCTCTCATGGTCCAAAATCTTTCAATGTTATAATACCATGCTACCCATCTACTGGGGACCATCCATCTATTGGATAGATTTCATCTTGATCAAAATATCCTGGCACCATCCATCTATTGGATAGATTTCATCTTGATCAAAATATCTTGGCACCATCCATCTGTTTTTCTAACTGCATCAAATCATGATCCTTCATTTCGAACTCCGAGACATGGTTCCCTCTTGCACCAACCTAATAGCTTCTAATAATCATCCTTAAAGTTTTTTTCTGTAATATCCTGGGTACCTTCTTGAGTTCAAATATTTCTTTCATTCTGTCTTCATACTGGATCAACCTTCTCCCTTGGCATCTATAAGAATGGTACTAGAGAAACCTGTAATTACCTGCATCTCATCCACTATATTTGAGTATCCATCTTTTTCTTCATCTTGAATATTTTTGTTCTGCATCTTTAGGAGCCTCCTGCTCCTATATGAATATCAGATATTTTCTAGTCTTCATTGACTATCACCATATCATATGTCCTTCTCCTATTGTCTAACTTCTGCAATTCACAGCATAAGTTCTTTCTTCCAAGACTTGTAAACTTACTTACAATATGATTTCTTTGCCACTCTCATGAGTGATCATACATGAACTAAATATGTTATCTCTTTCTCCATCCTCTTCTTTGAAACTTCCTTCATAAGTCTCCATAGACACTAAAGTAAAATGAGGTTAATTAACATTCTCACAAAAATCTAACTTATAATGATAAAGTATTGAAGTAAACAAGATAATAGAAATAAACATGAATACTTGTCTTTTGTTTTTGTGTGGGGAGGCTCCATAGACTCCACCATTTGCTATCTTTCTTCAAATCAATTATCTTCAACTTAAAGTGCATAATCCTTAATTTCTACTAAATCTTTCTTTGAGGGAGGAGATTCCTCTTCCTATGTCACATGTGATTGATTCTTTCTTTTCCCTTTTCCTTGAGGACATTCATAAGAAAAGTTTCCCAACTTTTGATAGTTGTAGCATCTAATCTTTGAAACATCACACTTCTTATCTGGAACTCTTACGGAGTTAGATTCTTTATTGTTCTTCCCGAAGGAACTTCTTTTTTTCTTTTAAGTTGTAAGAGCTTCCTCTTCATCGATAATTAATCTTTTATGTTGGTCTGCAAGTCTAGATTCTTCATGTGTGCAATCTTCCCATAACTTATCAAACTTGGGTAACTTGCTTCTTGCAAACACTCCTTGTACAAAAGGAATCCAAAATGTTGGAAACCCATTTAGGGTTGTGGTTACAAGATCCTTGTCACTAATGACATATCCAATAGCTGCAAGCTGATCTCTGTTCTGAGAAACTCTCATAATGTAGGATGTGACAAATTATGAGTTGTCCATGTTCATATTACGAAGCTGATTTCTTAAGGTAAGATTTTGGCTAATGTCTTTGCTTTCATATAACCTGTTGAGTGCTTTATACATTTTCCTTGTTGTCTGTAGTTTAGATATATGAGGGATCAAGTGATATTTTATTGATCTGACACGATTCTCTTTTCTTTATTTTCAATATTCTTATGCTTGGTCTTTTTCTCTTCTTCATCTGGTTCTGGTACACCCACTGTAACATGTTCTAGGAGATCATTCTCGCCTAGAATCATCTGCAACCTATGCTTCCAAGATCTGAAGTTTCTAGATCCTTCCAACCTGTCTTCTACCCTCATGCTGGTAGCCATTGTTTCTTGCAATAGAAACCCTAACCCTTCGGGCTATAGAAATAACAAAAAATCAAATTTCTTGGATTTGAAAACCGAACTCACCAAAAGATGCGCTGGATTGAGGCGAGTATGCTAGTACATTCAGATTTCTGAAAATCCAAATTTTACCCCTTCAAACTTGATTTGCGGATTTCTGGACTAGTGCTTTTGGTTTTCTGGAACTTCTTGTACTATGGTACTTCTAGTACTTCTATTACTTTTGTTTTTTGGTACTTTCGTACTTTGTAAAAACTAGGGTTTCACTTTCCAAAATATCTAGCCACTGAAAATGTGTGCTGAAGATGCCAAAATGTTCCTTGAGGTAGGGTGCACCTTTCTAGATGGATTTGGGGTTGAAAACCTTCTTCAATAAAAATCCCTAATTTTCATGTACGACAATAGTGACGTTTTTCTTTTTCCTGTGAAAGATGCTCTCTTCATCTTAGCTTTGATACCATGTTAAAGTTTCTGCTATTATTAGGTTACTTTCAATTTACTAGACAACAGTAGCATATACAGGATCACTGAGAGAAACACAATCACAAGAGTACACAAGCATGTATCCTGCAAAAGGGGATTTGGTCAATTACAATGATGGACATTATCAATCCACAAAAGGGAATTGATCTAATCAATAACAAATATATTTTATCTTTATCCACAAAAGAGGATAAGAATATTCTTTGCAGTTACACAATATTTTAACACATTTTAATTTTCCACTACTCATAAGAGAGGTAAATAACCTACTAAGGTATTCAACCACTATAAGAAATAGTGAAGGGAAATGGGAAAACCTTTCCTCAAACCATTGTAGTGTCTAAAAAATGGAGATGATGAGTCATTCAAAAAGATAGAAATAAAAGAAGAAGAAATAAAAACTTCTACCTAAGTTACAAAGGAGAGATTGAAATTGATGTAAATAAAATTGAGTCTAAGATAAAGTCAATTCACTCTATCATATGCTTTAAAATATTTAGATTTATAACCAAGTTTATATTGTTTTTTTTCTTGATAGGATGGAAATATTATTGGGTAAGAAAAAGAAGATCATGAATTTCTCTATGAGAGAGAAACACAAATTGTTGAGGAGGCAACATATATAAAAGGACATGATTTAAGTCTTCTTTCAACAACATTGAAAATTGTCTTCTAAATGGTGTTGTAGAGTGACATTAACCTAAAATATCCAAATGAATTACTTGAATCTTTTTTGGGAATATCAGAAAGAAAATTAAAATTGATTGTACCCAACACCTTTCCTAAAAACCTAGACTCCCCAACTATTGCCAAAATATCACCTTTCGAATAGTCAGAAAATTCCTTACAAGTCTTAATGATCTAGGAATATTGTCCCTTTGGATTAAGAACACTGCATATTTAAGATCCTCTTTTTAAAATTTTGTTATTAAATCTTGAATTAAATCGTTGTAAATGAAACTTTAGAATATTTCTACAATTCCAATCAATTCTTGTTTATTAGCTATGATTGAATCACTATATACATGATGTAAAAAATTAACACCCTCACTTGTATTTTTAAAGAAATAAGAATCCACACTCCCATTAGATATAGGGATATCCCAAATAGTTTTTAAATTATACCTACCTTTGGTCCCATTATAAAATATTTTACATGTTCACCACCTTCAATAAGCTATATGGCTCAGCATTTTACCCTCCATATCACCTCTTCCCCAGCCAAGAGGTTCTTTCTTATATACTAAGTATTTTATAACCTTTTTATTAGTTTTTAAATTATACCTACCTTTGATCCCATTATAAAATATTTTACATGTTCACCACCTTCAATAAGCTATATGGCTCAGCATTTTACCCTCCATATCACCTCTTCCCAAGCCAAGAGGTTCTTTCTTATATTCTAAGTATTTTATAACCTTTTTCTCCTCATATGAGAATATGCATCTTGAATTCGTAGATAATAGATAGGACACACCTTCTTAACAAGGTATTTTAAAAGTTTTTAATTTTTTATTTGGCCCATTGAACAATTTTTTTAACATATGCAAGTTTTCTGTTTGAAGTGAAACATCATCATCCCTTCAAAATTAATAGAACGAGTATCATATTTTTTTCTTTAGTTTTGATGAAGTATTCATCTCTATGACAGAACATATTTAACCTAAATGAGCCTACTAGTTTTACATCATCCTTCACTATTTTTCATTAATATTGAAACATTATATGAGATCTCCTTGAAGCAATCTTTTTTTAATTCACTAATTTCTCTAAAAGGTGTTTAGAAATTAAAATTTGGTTCAACTTTTTAAAATTCCATCAACTATAATCTTAAAAATTCCCTATTTTTCATTAATATTAAAACATTATATGAGATCTCCTTTAAGCAATCCTTTTTTTACTTCACTAATTTTTCTAAAAAGTGTTTTGAAATTAAAATTTGGTTTAACTTTTTAAAATTCCATCAACTATAGTCTTAAAATTCCTCTAGGTAGGACCATTTCAATTGATTCTAAATATAGATTTTTTAATGTTGTGAACTAGATAATTAGTTG
>ML795006.1:98435-137951 GCA_009831015.1 Picea engelmannii | reverse complement strand
TTTTCCATGGGTTGTTGACCTAATTGACACTCCTAGGTAGTTATTGTAAATATTTTAATATTTTCTTAGGAAAATAATATTTTATTATATAGGATATTTGAGATAAAACCTATATAAAGGTCGTTTCTCTCTATTTTCTACAATGGGGTCTCCAATTAGTGAACTTTTGACATAGCATGCATGTTCATGGAATATTAAAAGATACCTCTAATTTCACTAGATATTGATAAATACCTCCCTAAATCCTTTTTTTGAACCCCCCTCACAATAAATATTTCTAATAAACAGTCCTTATTTTTACTATATATCCCATATATACTAAATACCTATTTTTATACCTCCCAATAACTATAAACCCACCTATACCTTTCATTTGACCCACACCCCCAATACCTACTATATATTTATTATATTTTTAATAATTGTAAAATCCCTTTTATGAATGAACATGATAATAAATTGGTTAACAAGGTGAATCCCTCATGTGGTTTACTTGAGAAATTTTGAAATGAAAGAACTTGTTAGAAATTCACTCCAAACTTATGGAGCAAGGTAAAATTATTTGTTTGATGTTGCAGTTTTGTGCTTATACAATCTATTATGTGTGGCAATGTTCTAGTCGCACTGTTATACCACAAATTTCCACACCAAATTTTCATTTGTGAGATGGCCTAGACCATTCCCTAGCATGCAAACATAAACCCCACTCTTCTCCGTCAATTTCATCTGAAAAACAACAATTTTGTTCCCATACATTATTCACCCATTTGCAAATCGTGTATATACACTATTTTCTAGTGTACAAACCATGTATGCGCTCAATTTTATGAAAAAATGAAAATATTCCACGTTTCCAGGTAGGGTTTTCGGTTGGGATCATTCCCAAACTTCTCTTATCCCATACACAATGGAATACAACCAACCCAACCCATTGAGGATGGTATATAAGAACCTATTGATGGCATGGATGGAGGAAAACCTAGGTGAAATATTATGTTGATGAATTTTCCAGCGTCCCTATTTCCCTAAGCCTTTGAGTAGCATCCCTCTAATACAAAACCGTGTTTTACAACATTCCTTCCTATATCATATATGACTATAGGGTGTGTTCCTATCCCTGATGAGTCATTCGAGGAAGAAATACTTTTCTAAGTTGATGCTTGATGCTTGATGTGTAATGTTGTTCAATCTATTTATATATGTTAACTTGCGTTACATATTCGAATTTTTCACATTATATGTATAACTTGATTTCATAACTACCTTGTTGCACTAGAGATCTAATCTCATTTTTCATATTGGTGATATCATAAAATACGAGTGAATTAAAGTTCAAGAGTGAGGAACAACATTAGACGTTAGGATCGAAGGTGTGACCTATTATACTCTCTCTCTAAAGTACTTATTTTTTTGCAAGATTGTATGTGTGAGGGTATGTTTTTTCTTTTAAATATGACTAGTTACTATTGTGACATAGACCCAAGGTCAAAGGATAAAAATCCAATAATAGAACTGGTGACCATACTGGGGATTTTTCTCCTAGTTTGGGTTAGTCTTAGGGTTTCTTTTGTTGTCTTGATTTCTATAAGTTTCTTGTTTTTTGGGATTTCTTTAAAAACATTTTCTATCTCAGAAAATTTTATCAAGTTCCTGGAAGCTTCCGTCGGGTTGGCATCTTGTTTTTTTGAAGTTTTGGTGAGCCATCCACAATTTTTCTTTGCTTGAATCACGTAAATATGTGATTTTGTTGTGTTTGAGTAACATATGTACGTTATTTGTTGTATATAAAGTTGTGTATCTGTGTAATAATTTGGTCTTTAGGAATTTTTCTCAATTTTGGGAGGATTCAAGTTGGTCTTTTAGTATGATTTTAACCTTATAGGTTTGATTTTTTCCTTTGATTATTGTGCTAAGTATCTGAAAATTTTGAAACCATCCCAAACGTTTTATCTTTTTATTAGGTTAGTATTTTGGTTATAAGGTTCTTTAGGATGGTTGAAAGGTTAGTTGTGTGTGCTTGGGCTTAGTTTCTAGTTTATTTTTGTATTCTAGTGATTATAGACTATTTTATTTCTTCCTCTTTACCTTTTTCCCCTTGTTCATGAAAGAAAAAGAAAAATTGCACCGTAGTTGCATTTTTTTCTTTCAGTAAGAGAAAAAACAAAAATAACTTGCTTGCTAGTCATTCTTATTTGGATCTCTTGACTCTAAAATTTTCAAGAAAATAATTTACTCACTAGCACTTAGGTCTTCATGCATTTTTCTTTCTTTGATAGTTGTTGGTTTTGTTTATAGTAGACTTTTGTAAAAGAAAAGAAATCTTGTCTACAAAGTTCATTTGCACTCTATTTTGCATTTTCATTCAAAAATAATTTTAGATTTGCATTGCAAATTGGTTTAAGATCTTTCCTATGATAAAAACAATACATTATTATCATGTTTGATAAAATAATATAAAAGAAAGGTTTTGTTTTCATTGATTTCAAGAGTTGTTACACTCATTTTTCAGTGAAAAAATTGCATCTAGAATTTTTATTATTAAGTGTTTATATGTTGAGTCCATCGAAACACCATCTAGTTTCATCCATACCCCTTTTTGAGTAAATAACATCCCCATAAAATGAACTATGAATAAAAATTAATTAGTCATTTTCATTTTATAGGGTAAACATACTAGTTTTAGGCTAGGGCCTTGGTTTAGGTTGGGGAGTTAATTTCTCCAAAGATAGAAAAAAACCATAAGAGTCTGATCCAGGGAGAGTTCAAATCCAACTATTGTATATGTATAGTTGGGAATCTCCTCTAACATAGTATTAAAACATGAGGTTGTGTGAAGGAGAGTCAAGGAGATAACCCCTATGAATATTAACCGAGTGTATTGGAGAGATTGTATATTAGGGATTTCGATAGTTCTCTTACCTTCGTGAGAGGTGGTTCTTTTGAGGCTTCAGGATAAGTTTCCCTACCCATATGTTTTGTCCTTAATATATTATATACCCCCAAATGTTGACTTCAATTTGGTGACCTTAGTTTCTTTTTCTAGGGGTCTTATAGGTGACTATGGGGGGTTTCCCATGGTACTTTGGATATATTTTGTATCACACTTTTCAGTACTATTGGAGGGTGCCCCATGAAGCATGGGTACTTTCACCCAATAAGGATGGTTAGTGGAGGTCAAGACAAATTCTTCTCACTCCTTCCTTTGTTGGTCCAATGGACTAAATAAACCCATTTCTTCGCTCGAAAGGTCCTCACCTCACTTTGTTACTATTGCGATATCAATACCCAATCCACCTGAGTCAGGATATTGAAAAGTTTGTTCATTTTTTTTTGTTTCTATTATGGATTTTATAGTGCTGTGCTTAGTGATCATATAATTTCTTAGGAAGGTGTGTAGGTGGTCACCTAGAGCTGAAAACTCGAAGTGGTTGATCAACCACCTCATCAGTTGAGAAGAATTGAAGGCATTCCCCTTGAATAAGTTGAATTGAATCCTCCTCTACCTCCTTTGAGGTGTCGACTTGATTAATAGAGTAATTTTGTACCAACTAGTCTAGTCAAGACTTTAATTATAAAACCCATAGAAATAAAAAAAACTGAGCAATGGTAAATGATATTGGGGTTGAAGAATTCACTCAACCTTTCAACCCTCCGTTAATTGGACCATATGATTCACTTCTCATGCAATTTATGACTCTTAGGTCAAATGTTTTTGATATTATCCCTCTTCACTAGGCTGCAATGGAAGGAACTCCAGAAGTGTCTGGTTCAGGTGTCATCATAACTCCCACTTCAACAATTGGAAACAATGGTATATTTCCCCCTAATATATATAACCAAACAACAAGTATGATTGAATCCACCATTTTTGCATCCATCAACAGATCCACTCTGCATATTTTCAGTTCCACCCAACATTTTCGTCTGGCCATGAAATTACTTTCAACAGTTGATGATTTCTCATTTTTTATGTCATCGATGGGCATGTTAAACATGTTGACTAGGTCTCAATCGATGTCTCAATTTTCTAATGTCTGTTCAGGGAATCCCTCAATTCCATACCAAGTTGTTCCTTGGGGTAGAGGTCATACCCCTTCATTTCTCACTTTCGTTAGGAGTGAGGAGTTCATGTATTTTGATCATAACCCCTTTGGGGGTTGGGGCACTTCTATGGGTAGTGGATTCCAATCTACTAGCATACCATCAACCTCGACTCCATTCACACTATATGGTGGGTTCGTGAGTAATATTTTCACCACGTCTATAATGTTGATAGGGGAAATCCCTTCCAAGATAAATGGAATTCCATGCAAGGGTATTTTCCTTCACATGAGATGCCATAAAGGGGTAACCCCTTTCCCAATCAGTCGAAACCCATGTAGATATGTTTTCACTCGCAAGGAGGGTCTGTAGGGGGGAATATTGATTTTATGATTATGAATCATATGGGTGGGAGTTTTTCCATTTAACCAGAACCAAGGTTTCATCCAAGGCTCTGGCTCATAACAAAAATATTCTTGCTAACTTGGTGTGAGCTTTAATCCAGGACCTTCTTTTCAGGCTTCCAATCAATCAATGTCATAGCCTAGGATACCCTTGTTACACATTATTTTCATCACCTTTATGAGTGTTAATGATGTATACCTATCCTTTATATTTAGAAGGATCAATGGTATGAATCCTTGAAGAAGATTGAAGACACATTTTCCCAGACCGATGGAAATTATCTTTTCCCTTATAAATAAATTATGAAGAGGGATCGTTGCACCCTGCTCAGTGTTAAGGGTGCAGTGATCTAGGATCGTTGCAGGTTGCACCATAGTAGATTCCAATGTCATCGCACCTTGGATAGTGTTAAGGGTGTGACGATTTTTTGTATGAAGGAAAAATATAATCTTCTCGATGATTCTAGAACAAAAGCTTTGAGGGTGAGGTGGCCTCCGATCGGTTTGGATCTAATTCATATCTCTGATCTCATGGGATAATCCTAACCTCCTCACCCTATCATTTTAATCCTATAAAAGGAAAATAGTTCTCATGGGGAGAGTTAGTAGTTTTTGGAATCGCTAGTTCTTGAGTTTTGTAGCTCGGATTTTTTGGGCCTATGTTGGCTTTGAGATTTGATTTGTCAAGATATATTGTTGATCTCAGAATCTGTAGAGCATAAATGTGTGGGAAGAAAGGAATTTTTGGAAGGAACTTGATAACATCAAGGCATCGGGTTGTATCATTCTTCCACATTATTTAATACATATATAATTTTTCTTTACTACATGAATGTTATTTGTCCATATTGTGTGATTCCTTTATCACTTACATAGTTTCATTTCGAATAGACTATGTTATTCTTGTCTTCATTGGTTTGTGTTTCTTTGCACATACTTCTCCATAAGCCTTACGATGGAATTGGGATCACATTGGTGAGGTCAAGTCTATAAAATTTAAAAGGTATGTTTTGGATCCTCTTCTTATTTGATATCTGAAATCTAAGGAAAGTTTATTGTAGTGGTTGTTATTTTCTAGTTTCGGGGTGAAACTAGAGATATTTGTTTGTATCCACACTTACCGATTTTTCCAATAAAAATATTGGCGACTATACTGGGGATTTAACTTGTTTCAAGCTTGTTAAAAAATGAAACAGAGGTCTAGGGATTGAACCTGAATTCTCAAGCATAGTTCTTGTTCATGTTGCAATCTTGTTAAAAAATTAAATATATTCCCCCCCTCTTCGATTCATTCAAGTACTTCGTTACATATAGTATTTGAAGCTTCATTTCATCCTCCTGTTCTATTGCATGAAATGAAGCTTAGGGGGGGGGAATTCTTACATCCTTTAGACATCATTCTGAAGTTAAGCCACTATCTTCTTAAGTTGGGAGCTAAGTACCGACCATCCTTGGATTATGCATTAGGAAGTTGCAAGCATAGTTTTGTTTTGTTTTAATCTTGCATAAAACTGAAAAAAATATCGAGCTTAGTATTTGTTATTTATAATGCTCGTAAATACATGAGAATGTAATTGAGTAAACGTTTATCACTTTTTCGGACTTGTAAAATTTATACGAAAAAGGAATCCCCTAGAGTTCCCTTTAACCTCTTTTCAGACTCTCTAAACATGAAAATATTGTTGAGCGACCTTTCTTCTTTCACGCTCATTAAATTATTTGAAGAAAATGTCTGTTGAGTGGTATTTTATCTCTTTTTTGGTCTCCTTAGACTACTTTATGAAATGGGAACAATCTAATCAAGCATGATTAGAAAAATTTATGGAGTCCTCTTTAAGTTCTTTTTAAACTCCATAAATATGAAAATACCACTGAGTTTTCTTTCTTTGGACTCGTAAAACAAACATAGAAATACCCATATGGGAATGGACCACTCCTTCATAGGGTTCATTAAAAATAATCTAAGGGACTCATCTAAAGGATTAGATTACATTTCAAGCATATGTTATCTTCCTCAATATTGTGTAAAATAAAGAGGTACTCACCAGAAATGGTGGGGGGAAATTGGGAAAGAAATGTGCTTAAACCTATATTCTATGGAAGAGTCATTTTTTGAACATGACACCCTTTCACTTGATTTGTGTCTAGGTTGGAAAATGATCTTGTCTCCTGGTCATAGTCCTTTATAATATTACAAATTGGTATGTGATCCCTGTTGTTGAGTCAAAGTTTCAAAGACAATTATCAGGTCGTCAATATGTTTAAAGAGAAGTTCAACCTGGAAATCCATTTATTTTGTTAGCCATTTATGCAGTCCTTAAGCCTTGTATTGCATCATCCATCCCTGAGTCAATAATGAATCACTTGTTAAGATGATCTAATTCAAATCTTGCTACCCATTTCATTTCATTGATGAGGGATACATTAAGGCCCTCCTGTGATGAGTCTTTTCCTATTCACTCCAACTCATTATCCATGAATTAGACTTAGAAACTAATTGGTACCTTGGAACTTGCATGCCTCAATGGAAAGTTTCCTCACTTTTGACAGTGGGTTTTCATTATTGATCCCCGATCGGGAGATTCTTCTGAGTGTTCGACTTCAGCTCACAAATTCACACCCATTGGATTGTACTAGCATACCTTTGGGAGTCATTGACATTAATGGTGATTTCCCTCACACTTTTTAATGGTGTTCATTAATGAAATGTAATCAAGTGGTTTTACCATGCTCGAATTGAACACATGTATTCGTATGGTTAGATTTGTACTATAGAGTGGTGGAGATGAAGACCCTGAATCTTTTCTGACAAATTCAGGTTTCGTTGGAGTATATTCAAATTGTACTATTGCATAGATACACTATGTATGTCTCATGGCTATGTTCAAATTTGAGTCTTTAACACATATATCCACAATGTATTTTTTGGTGGCTATGTTCAGATTTGAGTCATAATGGCATGGATCCACATTGTATGTTTGGTGGCCATGACCTGTCTTACTTGACATAGATCCTTTCATATTGACATTTATGATTTGAGTTGTTTATATTCTGATATGGGAATACCTACCTCAGTGATGATATATTATTGTACTATATTTCCTTGTTTCTTGGTAGGTTTCCAACTGATGTGTTCCTTGTTCCCAACACACACTCATCAAAGTATTTCAGCTATCACTCTGCTCTAAATTCATACTTTGTGGGGCTCACTATTACACATTATTTTCATCATCCTTATGATCGTTAATGATATACACCTATCCTTTGTCTTCAGAAGGATCAATGACCTAAATCCCTAAAGAAGAATGAAGACACATTTCCCCATAACAATGGAAATTATCTTTTCCCTTGTAAAAACCTTATGAAGAGGGATCGTCTCACCCTGATCATTGTTAAGGGTGTGTCGATATAGGATCTTAGTAGGTTGAACCATAGTATATTGTGACATCATCTCACCTTGCTTAGTGTTAAGGATGCGATGATTTCCTGTATGAAGGAAAAAGAGAAGCTTCTCGTTGCTTCTAGAATAGAAGCTTTGAGGGTGAGGTGGCCTCCGATCAGTTTGGATATGATTCATTTCTTTGATATCATGGGATCATCCTAACCTCATCACCTTATCCTTTTCATCCTATAAAAAGAGAAGAATTCTCATGGGGAGAGTTAATAGTTATTGGAATGGCTAGTTCTTGAGTTTTGTAACTTGGATTTTTTGGGCCTATGTTGGCTTTGAGCTTTGCTTTGTCACGATAGATTTTTGGTCTTAGAATTCATGGAGTAGAAGTGTTAAGGAAGTAAGGAACTATTGGAAGGAACCTGAAAACATCAAGGCATCTAGTTGTATCTTTCTTCCACATTCTTTAATAAAAATATACTTTTTCTTTCCTATATGAACGTTATTTGTCCATATTGTATGATTCCTAGATCATGTACATAGCTTCATATCAAATAGGCTTTGTTATTCTTGTCTTCGTTGGCTTTTGTTTCTTTGCAGATACTTCTCCATAAGACTTACGATGGAGTTGGGATAACATTGGTGAGGTCAATTCTACAACATTTAAAAGGTATGTTTTGGATCCTCTTCTTATTTGATATCTGAAATTTAAGGAAAGTTTAGAGCATTTTTTGTTTTTTTCTAGTTTCAGGGTGAAACTAGGGAGATTCGTTTATGTCTACACTTACCGATTTGTTCGATAACATCACTTTATCGAAACCCTTCATTCACTAGATTTTTCTAAGTTGATTAATGAACTAATTTTTCATGACCTGAGTTGGACTATAGTCCCCAACAAACTACCTTCAGATACACCAATGTTCAGAGGAAATGTTGGTGAATACCTATAGGATCATGTAATGACATTTTAGTTGTGGTTCTCGTCTAATTCGTCGAATGAAAATTTGATCTGGTTACGATTTTTCCAACGCACCCTCACTCGAGGTGGAGATAAGTGGTATATATAACTAGAGAGCTTGAAGTATAAAACATTTGGTCATATAGTCATTATTTTCCTCAGTCACTTCCAACTCTCTATCTAGTACAATGTTGGTACAAAACATTTAGCTAACTTTGAATAATATAAAGCTACGTACATTTCCAATCATATTTTGGAATGGAGGAGACAAAAGAGATTGATAAAAGCCATGTTCCCATCAAAAGTTTCTTGGAATGGTTCCTAAATTTTCTACTTCCATATATATCTAAGAATGTCGCAACTTTAGGTGTGTTTATAGAAGAAGAAGAAATATTTAGAGGAGAACAATTGGATTTGATTTACTCCCAATCAGGTATTCTCTATGATATCATGCCCAATGTACCACGGTCGACTCTCAACTTTTCAAAACTGAAATTGGGACCACATGTCGATGGTATTGTCAAATACTCACAAAGCAAAGTTGAAGATATGGTTTCTAACTAGATGCAATAGTTATCTATTCAACAAATTGGTACTGATCTAGTCTCTAGACATACCACCCATACCACCTAGTCCTCAAATGTACACAATATGAAATTGAAGACTCAAGAGGTTCCTTAGCATCCTGAAGACAAGAATAAATGAAAGGGAAATAACGGTAGTGGGGGAAATGATAAGAGGATAATAAGAATGTTGAGGGGGTAAAGAATGAAAAGAGGAAGGTGGAATTCCCATGCAATATTTGTGGGGATCAAAACCTTACTCATTAATGCACACAGATGGAAGAATCACAATGGCTGATAAAATCAAACAACAACAATAATATGCTGTATTGAAAAATCCATTTCCACAAGGACAAAATATGTCAGTTGCCTCCTCCACGTCTAATTCACAAGGGGTAGCTTCAAGTGCACCTCTACCAAAGAGATATTTTTCGTTCATTAATATGGTGAATCATATGAAAGAAAATGAGGTATAATTTTTTACCATAGCTCATGATTACAGTAATCCATAGTCGACATCGAAAGAAAATGAAACTTCATATCCTCAGGGACCTCTCCAAATAGAGAAATCTGAAAATGAAACGATGTTGCACATATCGAAAGACATGTATAAAATAGCATTGTAAAAACCTAATTCTCGAGTTGCACCAAACTATTCCATTGTCGAGGACTTAGCTCAAATGTTGTTTGCGATGTCTTCTTTATAGGTTCTTCAAATTTTCCTTGCGCAATACATCGCATTGTTATCCGTGATTGCAGCGGAAGATGCTTCAAGACTGCTCACTATGAAGTTTGATGCTAATGATGTGAAGCATTTCCTTCCTTATCATGTGGCCTTCCATATTTACGCTATATATGTGGAACACATGATTAGGAGGACCATCATTGACGAAGGAGCTTCGACATGTGTCATGTATTTGTACTATTCGAAAGCTATCTTGTTTCACTTTGTTAACCTTTTTTTGATGAACAATCATTTATACCACATATGAGTATTTCCTCTTTTCCATTCTAGTTAAGAGGAAAATCCATTTCCATTGAGATAGAGGTAGTCAACGTGCGACTCGACTATAATATGTTATTGGGAAGGAATTGGACTTATGTAATGACAGTCATCATCTCATCGGTATTTCAAATTTTATGTTTTTCTCGTGAAAGAAAGATTGTAACTATCGATCTGTTGGACATTAACTGGTCTAGCTTCACAAAAAAACTAGAATCCATAGTCCCATGGATCTAGTACTCTCATTCGGAAAATAAGAGTATCAATGTTATAATTTTTTCTTCTCTTATGGGTACCTTTAATTTCCCAACACTAGAGTCTTATATTTGTGCCACTTTGGTCGACTATCAAAATTTGAGTTCCCCAAATGAGGTTGCGTACCAAGCTATCCAACAAGCCCCTGTAGACTCAAATTAAACCCCTTCATGGAAAGATGAGTAAGATCATTTTTTTGGAGCCCATATGGGCTCAAAATTATTCAACTTCCTAAGATTATCTTGACATCGTCTTTCCCTCTGAAAAATAAATTATAGAGGCAATGACTATATCAAAAAGGACATGGGAGGATATGCATCATTGATCACATTTCATCCTTGAGATCAGTCGTGTGGAAATAAAAGAATTTAGATCAGTCATGAGTGTAAATGTTGGTCAAACAATGAACCCCTTAGAAAAAATGGTCTCTATGCTGAGGGGAATATGGCGAATATATCAGAGACTATTTTGATCAACCTTTCTAGAACCCCTGATGTTGTTGAAAATATATTTATTTGGGAAGACTACTCTTAACGTGAAATTCATTAGTATACAACACTTTTCAAGGATTTTGTGATGTTTTTTCTTATTTGTACGAGGAAATTCCTGGCATAGATGCTCGAATTGTCAAACATGCAATTCAGACTTATGTAAATGCTAAGCTTGTTTGGCACCTGTGACCAATTAACCCATGGAAAACAAAAAAAAAAAAGGTAAGGTGGGAAATATGCTTAAACCAAGATTTTTCTATCCAATCCCATTGAAAGAATGGGTATCCATTCCTATTTCAGTGGAAAAGAAACAAGATACGATTAAGGAATTCATGGATTTTCATGATTTGACTAAGCTTGTCCTAAGGATAACTTCCCTACATTGTTTATCGATCAAATTATTAAGGAATGCACAAGAAGTGATATTTTCTCTTTCATGGATGGTTTTAATAGTTATAACCAGATACATATCTTCCCTGAGGACCAACACAAACCAACTTTTATTTTTCCTTAGGGAACCTTTGCATACAAGAAGATTCCCTTTGGCCTTAAAAATGTTGGAGCCACTTTTCAATGGACCATGATGTTCTCTTTCCACGATATTAATCACTTGGTGGAGGCTTATTTGGATTACCTTACGACCCACTCACATAAGAGGGTGCAACTTATTTTGCATGTCCTCCTTGTCTTCAAGAGATGTCGTCACTATCGAATTCGCTTGAATCCAAACAAATGCATATTTTGTGTAACTTTAGGATGCATATTGGGTTTTATATTTTCAACTAAAGGAATCATGGTTGACCCTTTGAAGGTGGAGGCAATAACACAATTTCCTCATCTGCACAGAGTGAGTCAACTTCAAAGTCTACAAGGAAATCCAAATTTCCTTAGGGGTTTTGTAACAAACTATCACGACATCACAAAAGGCTTTATGTGCCTATTGAAGAAGGGGGTTCCATTTTATTGGGATGAGTCGTCACAGTGCTCTTTCGATGCATTGAAGAAAGATATAGTTTTGACTCCCTTGATTATCCCCTAGATTATAATAGATATTTTCTACTATATCTCACGGCAGCTGAATCTTCGATCGACATGGTCTTAGTTCATGAGGATGATAAGCTCCAAGAGGATTTCATATATTATTTAAGTTATGCCTCGATAGGACCTGAACTAAAGTATTCACACTTCGAGAAACTATCCTTAGAATCATTCCATGTTGTTCATCATCTCCAACATTATATTGTATTGCATAAGACGATCATCATCGATGAATTTAACCCTTTTCAATATGTTTTGACTTAGTGAATAATTGGTAGGAATTACAAAAAACAAATTGTTGTTTTTCAAGAGTTTGATTTGGATTTTTCTTCTTCCAAATCCAAGAAGTCTTTAGTCCTTGGAGAACTTATGTATAATTTCCCAGTAGATAATGAGGATAACAAAGTTAATGAATCACTTATAGATGAGAATATATTCCTCATCTCTTCATTCTATCCTTGGTACATAAATATTATTATATATCTCTAGACTCTGAAGTCCCCCTTACAATTATTACAAGATGAGCCATAACATATTTTCCACCTCGCAAAGAATTATCTCATTATTGTAGACACTTTATAGTGATGATGGGTGCACTCAATTATCCATAATTGTCTGAAATGAGGAAGTAGAGTTGGTTTTGAATAAATTCCATAGTGGAGCATGTGGCGTTCACTTATCAAGGTTGGAAACAACCCAAAATATTTTGGGCGTCATATTGTCTCTCACAATCATGTAATCTGAATTGTATCCCTTCTTCTACAAATATCATTGAATAATTTCTCAGGCATTATCTTCCACCTACTCAGATTTTTCAAGATGATTTTCAAGAGATGAAACATGCTCTTTGTAGAGAAGGTTTTTCGGTCGATGATGAGACAATAGATGAAGTTCTTGAAAGACAAATATGTGAATAAATTTACCAAGAACATCCCAAAGAATTATGTCATGTTGAATATCTAGAAGAGAAGTTTGATGAAGATGAGGTGCTCATATACTCCCTTCCACTTGATGAAAACATCTAGGCCTATGCTCCTCCTATGTATAAATAAGAGAAAATGATGATTCATGACCATTTGAAGAACTTATGAGTATTTATCCCATGATTGTGGAAGTAAAAACATATTAGAGGATCCATGAGATACAAAAAATCATTTTTAAAAAAGGAAGACAAAGCACTTTCCAGTAAGGATCAAGCCCCGTGTAATGAAGAATCTATGGAAGAACATGTCCATGAAGAGAAAAAAAAATCCTAGTAAAGTGCAACATGTTGAGGCATCATTATCTTTGTTCCCTCTTGATGAAGGTGAGGTTTCCCAACCTTTCTCTCCTCTTGCACATGATGTCAAATAAGAGACAAGTATCAATGATGAAGAATTTGAAGATCCAGTTGAATACATCCATGTGTCTACTCCTCCTACACATGAACAAAAATAGATGATCATTTTAAATCATGTTGATGGTATTATGAAAGAACCTTTAGATATGGTTGATGATGATATATACACTTTCATACAGACTGGTAGAGACATGTAGGATCTTGCACATCTCATTTTTTATAGAGACCTTATTTACAACATTGAGGGTGGACCTCAAGAAAAGGGGTTTGAGTTGTTGATGTAGGAGCATATTATAAAGACCAAGTGCATGCCTAAAACCAAGGAGACAGCTGGACACGCAGATACAATTAAATACATTTTTGTGAAAACATTGTGAATTTCAAAATTTGAAACATTAATGTAATGGATGGGGGGAAAGTGCAGTTGCATTTATGCCTCGAAGATCCAAACTGATTTTGGAGCGTATGTTCCTATCCGTCGGATGTAATAGGCATTTATGTGTGTTTAATGCAAGTAGGTAGATTTAAATGGTAGATTAGATAGTTTTAGGAGCTTAGGAGGGAAAACAGATGAAATACACCCTCAACCCTCATATCGTTGTAGCAACATAATTCATAATTCATAAGTTGTAGAGCTATAGAGGAGAATAGAAGAGAATAGAGAATTTTATACATTTTTAGTTGTTGTTATTTACCATGTACATAAGCACTAGAATTAATAGAAGAAAGCTTTGATTCCAAATATATGTTTTTGTTATGGTTGTTATAACCACCTATTGAATGGTATGTTACAGACTTGTTTTCATTCTCTGTATGCATTTTCTTTCAATGCTATGTGTGTGTGCAGGATCTAGAATTCTATGTTGAATGTTTGAATTCTAGATAAGGGGAGAATGAGTTTTAGTTGTTTCTCTTTCTGAGAACTCCTGCAAAAAGTGCAGTGGAGGGTCCACAAGGAGTGCGTCGACCAGGTTGTATATTTAATCTCAAAACTCTCTGGAAGAACTCAATTGTGTCTTTACAATCAGAAGTGCTTGCAAGGCACAGAGACATGCAATGTGTGAACAGGTTGGGTGAGGTCTTGGATTTTACAAACCCAACAGGAAGATTGAAATACTGTTGTTGCAGAGAGCATAGAGTCTAAGGTCCAAAATAACCAGAGGTTATTTGAAATTTTCGCAAGGAGTGAATGCAAAGACCCTTTTGGAGGCCTTGAATTTGCAAGAGAAAGCTCAGAAGGGATAGAACCTTTGAAGTGTTCAAAGGGAGACGAAGGTTGAAATCATCTTGTGGGAGTTTAGTCTAGGATGGAGGACACCACATCATTTGGCAAGAAGTTTTCATGGAGTTGAAAAAGGACAGTTTGAATTATTCGTGGAGAACTCACGAGATCGCGAGGACCATAGGATTTGTAGGAGTTGCAAGGTGGTTAGAAGCGGAGAAACCCATCACCCAGGAGTCGAGGGTCAACGTGATCCATTGATTGCGGATTACCCCACGCCTTTGGATCATTTCGCGAATTCGAGGTTCGTGACTTTGGAGGACAGGCCAAATTCTTGGTCGCTCCAAGTCCCCAGTTGTGAAGTGCCAGGAAAATGATTTCAGCGGTTGTATCTTGACCATGGGAGAACCATTGGATTGAACCCTGCGTGGTATTGTGTTTATGGGGTTCGAAGGTTGGGAAGAACTTCATTTGGATCACGAACGTCGTGAAGTGTTGAGAGTCGAGGGATCGTGCAGATAGGTGGCACATCCCATAAGCGGAGACAACGTGGTTGACAAGTGGCACAAACACACAACGCACATAAAAAAGGTTGAAGTGTAGAAAGGTGGTGTACAAGCATCACTATGGAGGAGTCAACAACCTATTGACTTATCTCGTTTTAGGGATTCACAAGGGAGGAGCATGAGTGTTTAACACTCCAACTCATGAAGTCGCAAGTTGCAAGAGGTGCTAGAATTAAGCTCTAGTCGGCGGTCATTTGTAAATGCACTAACGAGGAGGAGCCATACCCATATCGTGTCTTGGGTATCGGAGGTTCAGAGCAAGAGGAGTCGACAGTCTTCGAATCTCCAAATCGTGAGACCCGAAATCATTAGGGTCTTGGACAAGGGGTTTAATTAACCCTTGTTGTGGTTTAGTGAAGATCCTGCATGGATCTTAGGCCCGAGGGTAGGAGGTCTACACCCATTATCATCTTTAGAGGACTACGTTTCATGTGTATATGATTCATATGCTTGGAATCATGATGATGACATGATTACAAATTTATTTGAGGATGAGAAATCACAACATTTTCATGATGATTTTCAGTCATCCCTTTGGACTTGTGATGCATATAATTTTGGGGATGATGAATTTTTTTATGAGGACTCTCATCCACCTTCATCTTCAATTTTGGAGGAATACCAGGACATGGCCATATTATAGATATCATAGGTTCACTCTAGAAAGAGGAAGTATTTTGATATCGAGGATTTGTACAGGGATTCACAGATGAAGAGGATGCATTTTTCTTTCTCTAGACCTAAGGTTTTCCCTTACAACATATCTTCTTCTTGGAGAAGCCATGCAGTCTTCTTTCAATCTCTCATATCCTCTAAGTATTCAAAAAGAAATGGATATTTGTGCGTGAATGAAGATGAACTACAATATATATCCCTTGGATGATGAGAGATGCAGATATTCTTTCCAACAATATTTCCTCCCCCACACCCATCTCCATGATTTTCATTTCAAAATTTATTATATCTTTATTTATGTTCATGATCATTACATGATTGAATTATCTCTTTTTTTTTTACATAATCAAGCACAGGGAGAGATACTTTGATGGGATGATTAACTGGTTTCACTAGTTGTATGACTTCACCTGGCATCATCTATCACCTGACCTTCAAGACCTCAAGGCCCTAGGTAAGTAGTTAGGGAATCTTTCTTTGCTTGAATTTTCGTATTGATTTCTCATATTAGTTTAGATGAATTTCATATTTCATTTTTCTCAAATTGCATATTGATTTCATTCTTTCTTTAGAATTTTTTGAAAAAAATGTTAAAATTTTATTTTCTAGATTAGTTTCCATTTTTGTATTTTGATGTATATGGATGAAGGGTGATAAAACCACCGTATATTATAAATTTTATTGTTTCATTGTAGGAACAGGTCTACCAAGAGAAGATATAGTTCTCATGCACTCTATGATGAGCAAATGTCCCCAAGTAGGAGCCAAATATTATCCCCATTTTGTGGGATGACTAAGGAGATGATGTCTCGATGCCCTTAGGTTACATATATGGAGTGTTGAGAGACCACATGACTAGAAGTGTCCACTTGCACATACATAATTCCTTTCTATCACAACATTTTGATCCATTGTCAATGCATAGACCACACTAGATAGCTTTTGGAAGGAAGATGGTTCTTTCTCCATACGGTACAAGTTAGGTATTGTGGCAAGTAATCACCATAATATTTGAGGCATTTAAAAATGTTGTATTTATGATTATTTTTATTATAGAACACCTTCTTGGACATTATGTTTTTTACCATGTTTCACCTTGTTGAGTTTCATATATTTCCTAGTAAGTGGCCAAACTTTGGGGAAGATTTTCAAATGGGGATCCCTTGAGGGGTTATCGTACCATTCTCGACCATAATTACCACTTACCACTCATTACATTCCCATCATATTTCTCTCTTATAGGCTCTCTGACTTTAGTGACACAAGAAGGGAATGTACCTCATTTCATGGGAAGAAGGGGTTGAATGCCCAGGGGGATGGTTGTTGGTAATAGATAAAATCCTAACACAATAACCTTGTAGATTCTTGCCCAGGGATCCTGAGGAAAATGAAAAGTATATCATAAAAAAATAATGGGATCCATAAAAGAATGACTAATAAAAAAATTCCAACCAGGTAGGAACATGTGTGGGCACTCTTTTTAATGCTTAGGTAGAAGCCACACACATGTTTCAACTTGAGGAAGCATGATGTGATCAAGGTAGAGTCCAGGTGGGAACAATTTCTCATGCATAGGTAGAATCCCCACTTTGTCTTCAACCTAGAAACATCCTAAAAGAATAAAAGGCAATGAATGGGCTTGGAAAAAGGTTGCATTGAAAACAAAGGTGTAGCACACCCCCTACAAAGGAACCCATAAATGAGACAATGTGAGCTTTTCCGTGTCATGTAACTCATTGACCTATGAGTTATAAATCCCTTTCCACCTCATCATCCACTACATGACCTTGAAATTCCATCCTTGGAAGCATCTCCTACTTGAGGGTTTTGATATACCCAATCAGATTTTGATGACACCTCTCCCATACATAAACTTAGTCAATTGTATAGGGTAATGGAGCATTTTTTTAATTTGATGAGGTAGTTTTGATGCACATGTTTAGGTTCATTTATTATATTTTTTTTACACTTTTCATGATATATTTGACTTTAGATATTTGTAGGGCATACCATTTTGTTTTGAATGACCTTTCTTGGTGGCCGGTTTTGGGAGAACAAGCCTAGCTTGGGCTCCCATGGGGAAGAAATCCCACAAGTTGGATGTTTTAGACCCATACACCAAATCAAAGAGACTAAATTTGGAGTCTTACATGGCATAATGGAGGATGTTACTTGGCCCTTATTATCAGAACAAATTTCCTAGAAGAGGCAAATTGTCAGTTTTTGAGGCTTGACGTCATGCTTAAAGGGGTTTAGTAGTGATTGAGTTATTTCACATTGATACTTGGCATGTTTTGATGGGAGGAGACATGTATTGATGCTATCACATGAAGGGGAGGCTCAAGGGGCCCTAATGACCTCTTTTTTCTTCTCCAACGACTTGGAAAAGTGTCAAAACGTCCCCTAATGGGATGACATCATCTTAATTTTAGGGTTTATAATGTGTTAAAGGGAAAATTAAATATTATTATTTGGTTCAAGGGGTAAGATAAGGGTTGTTGACCCCTTATATTATTTTTTACCCTTTCTAAGTGGAAAATCTATGTTTTAATATTTTTCTATAAATATAGATCATGTGAATCTCATTTCATAACATAATTCTCCCATTTGGAGTACTTGGCTGAAATTTTCACTACCCTTGTGGATTTTCTCTCTTTTTCATTTTGTCATGGTTTACTTTTCTATTGGTGGAAGGAAGTGGTGCAATACCCCCTATGGATAATTTTTCTTGCATATTGGTGGATAACTCTTTGTAAAGTAGAAGTTTATCTTGTTGATTCTTTCTCTAGTTGAAGGGTTTCATCTTGTTATTATATTTTTTTCTTAGTTGCAAGGTTAACTAGCTGAAATTTTCGGGGAGTATAAGTTCATAAAACTATGCTAAGATGATCAATTTTGTCTTGGAAATAATTTTGTACTTAAGGAAATGCTAGGATAATTAAAATGGCTTACACCCTCATAATACTCTTCTCGTTAGCTTTAATTTCCTTGGGGAGTAAGAGGGATTACACCACCAAGGAAGTATTATATTTAACTCACTCTTTGACTACATAACCCAATAGTCAAGGCACTAATCATTTATGTTTTTTCATTAGAGAAATAAAATAGTGCATTGGGAAACATGTTTTTTTGTCATTTCAACTTCTTGCAATTTGGGTTTTGTTCCTTGTGCCTAGAGCACCTCTTAAACACTAGGGAGTCCTACCTAAAGGGGTATTGCTTTCTATTTTTATAAAATTTCATATTCAAACATTAGGGATGCATAAACCCTAACTTTTTTTCACTCGTAACTTTATTTTCAACCATCATAATTAGCTAAGAGTTTGCCACTTTTATCTACTTGGTCTAGCACAAAATTTGGGTGTTTTATTTGTGGGTTTTTGTGGTTGAATTTAATGTTGTAACAAAAATTTTGATATATCCACAAGGATGCAAAATATTTCTGCATACACCTTTATTTACATCCTTGTTTCATTGCTAAAGTCTAATTCTATCTTACTTGGGTTGATCTAGTTGTTTCGAGTTTATCTCTTACTCTTTCAAATAGACTTTTGGAAACTTATTTTGTAGCATTCATTATCGTTTTTATTTCTGATATATATTTTTACTAAATGCTACAATTAGGGAAAAAAAGATTAAATTTCTTTATGTAAATGTGTTGAACCTGCATAGAGTAGATCTAGTTAGAAAATACCACACACATTTGCAGAGAGAAATTGAGAAATAAGAAGAAGGAGAGAAAGAATGGAAAAAATCTCATTAACCGTATTCCACACTCAAAGAGTGAATAATTTAAAATAGATATAGGATACATGAGTAACTGATGATCCATAGTGGTGGTCTAGAGTGATTTGGACACACACCAACAGTTACGGGAGTGAACTTGCACCTAGTTTACTCTCTCAAGCAGTTACGGGAGTGAACTACCACCTAGCCTAAGTTCAATAGTCTATCAGTCTTTAGTTAACTGAATAAAATAAAGTGAAGTGAGGAGGATATCAAGGAATCATGAGTAACGTGCTAGTCTGGTGATGATCTCAAGGACAATTCACATTATCTGTTGATGATCCCAATGATGCATGGTGATAATCCCAATGTATCATCTAGACTCCATTGAACTGATCAAACTGAAGAGAATATTCTCCCTAGAGGGATATTCTTCCTAAAATACAGAAGACTGAATAATGACTAATAAATAAGCAAAAACCTTAGGAAAAATAAATCATAGGTGTGTGTGAAGTAAGTCCAACACCCCCCTTGAACATCACTATGGTGGAAATAAAGAATGGGTCCCGATAATGAGGTCATGTTAGGTACCTAAATACAAAAGATACACTGAAAATAAACAAGGAAAGAGGGAAAACCTCATGGGAACACCCCCCCCCCCCCCCCCCCCCCCCCNACCCCCCCCCCCCCCTCCCCCCCCTCAAATTACAATGCATTAAAAAAAATTAAGAAGGAACAAAAAGGCAGTTGCTAAGAAACCATGTCCTTCACTTCAAGAAGACCTCACAACTGTGCAAGTATGTGCTATTTGAGTATTTTGTTGAAGATGTAGATGTTTGCATGGATATGATGGAGTAGATGCACCATGGAGATGTCCAAACATATCCACTTTCTCTTCTTGTAATTAAGAAGATCCAAATAAAGTTTGGATGAAACTTTAAAAATCGTGCGGTCGTTTCCCGAAAAATGATGAAATTTTGTTGATTTTAAAACGATCATAGCTTCACTTCCTAGAATCCGTTTCAGACATTTTTGTTTTTGAAATTGGATATTTTCTCGAGAGGAATTCAAATATCTAATTAGTTTTTGCAAAATTTTGTCATAAAATATCATAATTGAGTTTGATGTGCGTGTCTCCCTTTTTATCTCTTGAGATGCATGCATTGTGCATGGAAATGTGTCTGCATGTGACCCTTGAGATGCATGCCATATATATTCCATATTAAATTCAGAAAAAAAAAATATGAAATGGAGTAGACATCTACTTGTGTAGAAGACTCTTCATAATAAGAGGCTTGATCTTCTGACTCTATCTATTCAACCTCCTACATGAAATCTTCACAATCTTCTTTATTCCCGAATAGAACCTCCAATCTGGTTAATAATTCATTTGGAGTTTATTCTTGTGAGACATCATATACTTCATGGAGAATTTATGGAGAAATAGAGAAGAAGATAAATCCTATGGTCATATATTGTCTATTGAGAAAGTCATTTTTATCATCGGAGAAATCAGGCTCTACTTTCATTGACATGGTTAGTTGGTATAAGCCTCTAATTTTGAGAAGAAGTAGAATCTTTGGCTTACCCTCAAAATATTTATGAGGCCTGAAAAGTATTATCGGTTAGTAAAACATAAATTCCATCTTTTTTGTGTTCTTAAATCTTTAGTACCTGGAAACAATAATTTGTTTTTTCTCAGCAGTTTGTCGGCTTTGATACCATGTAAATGTGTTGAACCTGCACATAATAGATCTAGCTATAAAATACCACACAGATTTGCAGAGAGAAATTTAGAAATAAGAAGAAGGAGAGAAAGAATGGAAGAATTCTCATTAACCATATTACACACTCAAAGAGTGACTAATTTACAATAGATATAGGATACATGAGTAAATAATGAGACATAGTGGTCATATAGAGTGATATGGAGACACACTAGTAGTTACGGGAGTAAACTTCCACCTAGTCTAGTCTCTCAAGCAGTTACGGGAGTGAACTACCACCCAGTATGAGTTAACTAGTCTATCAGTCTTTAGTCAACTGAATGAAAACGAGTCAAGTGAGGAGGAGATCAAGGAATCATGATTAATGTGCTAGTATGATGATGATATCAAGGAAAATTTGCATTATTTGGTGATGATCCCAATGATTCATGGTGATAATCCCAATGTAGCATATAGAATCCACTCAACTGATGAAACTGAAGAGTATATTCTCCCTAGAGGAATATTGTTCCTAAAATATAGGAGAATGAATAATGACTAATAAGCAAGAAAAAACCCGAGGAAAAATAAATTCTACATGTGTGTGAAGTAACTCCAACACTTTACCATCATATACTTAGGTTTGTATCATTGTTTTACTTATGTCGCAGGAAGGTACAATCAACATTTGCAAGGTATACTACATATTGGAAACTATTGGATACCATAAATAACTTACTGAAGCCCTTCTACAGATGTAGAAGCTTGAACTATATGGGATTTCATCCATACATCATACTTTCAATCTCATTCCCCCCCAGAATCACAAAGATCCCCCCCTTGAGGTGACCACTTCACCTCTAAAGTGATGGGAACAACTGCCTAAGGTGACAATGGGCATGTTCTCTCTTACTTGTTTCCATTTGGTGGTTGGGTTAGGATTTTCCCAACCTACAACTTGTGGAATAACAGGGTTCAACCAAGAATGCATCCAATAATTACAATTCCAACTTGAATTGTAAAATACAAGTAATCTCACAAAAATGGCTATTTTTAAGTTACAATATACAATTCAATTTTGAATTGATTTTTCACTTACAAAAAGCATTGCAAGTACCAAGTATTATAATTAAGGTTGATGGATATTTTGTTTTGAATTTTGATGATCTATGTGGATCTCAGTGGCCATCCACCTTTTCCACTCAATCAACATTTTCGAGCCTAACATTTTGATCAACTATGATATTCACTCTTTTGATGGAGAATGTAATGTAATTCCATCTCCATTTTTTAATTACAAACATCATATGTACATGCTTACAATGTTAATGCATTGAATCCCATTGGAACTTCGTAGTTAAGTGTGTTTGGAATAGAGTAGTACTACGATGGGTGACCCCCCTCCGAATGTCCTAGTGTTTTACATGCCTATAGAATTTTGTAAACTTAGAATGACTTATCCCACATGCTTTGTAAGGTACCAAATCTATTATATTAGAAAAAAATACTCCAAAGAATAACAACGAAAGAACACAATATATGAAAACATAACACCAAAATAATACCTTTATTGATAGGAAACAATGTTCACTTGCCTCTTCAAGGGGGAAACCTCCAACAGAGAAATTCTCTATTACATTACATTTCCATACAAAACTTCTCATGAATCCTACTCTTATTTGTACTAATTATATCTTCTAAAGGTCATTCTATAGGAAGATCCTTCTAGAAGCGAAATCTTCTATTAGGTCTTGTTACATTGACTTATTCCAATTTATTAAATATATTTGTTAACTAATGTCGACCTTTACTACATGGAAATATATTATTCTATCTACATGAGGGGATAGGGAGGCTAGTGATCTAGATTTTATGAGAAAAATGAAATTAATACAGAATATTAAAATATGCTTAACAAAAAATAATAGAGATACAGTAAAACTGATTTTCTATTCAATAAGGAAATAAGATGAAACCATAAAATGCAGTGGAAAACAAGCTTGCTGGAATGGTGGCGGCTTATCTATGAGAAGATATGTGATGATTGTGCTCATTCAAAAGAATATGGTTACAATGAGGCTCTGAAGGCCTTTTACAATAAACAGGAATGTCAAAAACCCTAGACATCCAAAAACCTAACCCCAGGAAATGAAGTGCCAAAAGTCATGAGGTGCTTGTCTGGGTAAGTTAGTACATCAACCTCCCAAGGTCGTAACTCTTTCATATGATCTTCATTTTATGGACACGATATCCCGTTGGAAATGTCTTACCGAGAATAACAATTTTCGACTAGCCCAACTCATTTCCCTTGACAATCACCTGGGCCCCAAATCCCCAAAAAATGTTGTTTAGGGCCTCAAAACAACCCTGAAAGTTTGGAACCCGAATAACTCTCGAGAAAATGACAAGGTGGAAAATTATTTTTCGAGCCAGTGGAATAGGTGGGTGGCCACCAAAATACACCTAGATCAGTCCTCCCTCCTTAGGAAGAAATGTTCTCCATTTCATTGAGTTCCCCCATCAGATGAGGAAAATTCTACTAAATTTGGCCCTGGGTGAGCCACTTTCCTTGGTGCAGGAGTTGTCGTACATTGAAAACTTAATAAAGTTGGATCTTATGTTATTGAGTTCCCTTGATTTGTGTGTCCAAAAAATGATCATTGGATTCTTGTTTCAAGTTGTCAAGGTTGAGCTCTGTTGGTGTCAACTGCTCTGCTATCTTTGAGGTGTCCAATAATGGTGGAAAATATGGCCAAAGGAGAGACATGTTGAAGACTAGATGTAGACCAAGGAAGGGGGGAATGTTGAGTTCAAAGTCATTGTCACCCACAACCTTGGTGATGGTGTATGACCCATAACAGAGGGGGTGAAGCTTCTAATGGGTCCCTTTAAGGAATTCTTTATGTAAATGCATCCAAACATTTTCTCCCACCTAAAACATATTTGGCACCTGATGTTGATCATGGTGTTATTTGTTCTTGGAATTAGACTTTTGTAGAATATACTAAACCTGTTGGTGGATGTGTTGGATTCATTCAATGAAACACGTGTTTTTGTTAGCTTCTCATGGAGCAAGGGATGAGTCGACCAAGATGGTCGCCATGGGTAGTGCAACATCCATGGGGCCCAATGATTGGAATCCCAACCCCACCTAAAAGGGGTTGTGGCCAGTTGAGCTATCCAGGGCTCAGTTGTAGATATGATGGACATAGGGAAGACTCTCATACCATTTGCAGGGGTGTTTTGAATTGTACATGTGCAAGATATGTATGACCATTTGATTGATGAACTCATTTTCGCCATCTGTCTAGAGGTGGAAGGTAGTGGATTTGGTGAGCTTGGTATCCAACAGTGACAAGAGGTTTGACTAGAATGAGTTGAGGAACTGACTATCACAGTCTGAGATAATGGTTTCTGGAATAAGAAAATCTACCCATACTCGTTCAAAGAAGAGCTTGGTAGTGGATTCTGCTGTGATGTTCTTCTTGCAAGTGACTAGAGTCGCCATCTTGGAAAAACAATAAACAACCACAAAAACATAGTCATTGCCCCTCTTGGTGGATGGGAGGCCCAACATGTAGTCCATTGAGATGGATTCCCATGACTTGTTAGGAGTCGGAAGAGGGATGTACAAGCCCTGTTTCTTAGTGGTCGGTTTGGCAATAGTGTAGGTGGTGCAATACCTGATATGCTTTCCGACATCCTGTCGATGTTTTGGCTAGTAGAAATGTTTTTGCAACACTGCCACTCTCTTTTCGATGCCAAAGTGTCCTGCCACCCGACTGTAGTGAGCTTCCCAAATCAACTTCTTACACTCTCTTGATGGAACACAGGGATGGACCAAATGGCACAACAACCCATCCTGAAGACGGAAATTAGCGACCACCGAATTGGCACCCAACATTTGGTAGGTGGTGGATAATTCAAGGTCTATCTCGTAGAGGTGGGGCCATCTAGAGGTCTCGTGACCACAAGAGTCTATCACCATGGTGAGTGTCGCGAATGGAGGCTGACTAAGGTAGTCAACAATTCGGTTGGTACTTCCCGTTTTATACTTGATGTTAAGGTGGAGTTGTTGTAAGTATGTTGACCACTTCTGATAGTGATAATTTTGAAATTTTCCTTGGGTCTGCAGGAGCTATAGTGGCTTGTGATCAATGTGGATGACTATCTCATTCCCA
Organism: Picea engelmannii; assembly: GCA_009831015.1. Taxonomy (NCBI): domain Eukaryota; kingdom Viridiplantae; phylum Streptophyta; class Pinopsida; order Pinales; family Pinaceae; genus Picea; species Picea engelmannii. The sequence goes on along the minus strand of ML795006.1, from coordinate 112,392 downwards.
AGAATGTAATTTCTCCACTACTGACAGGATTGCACAATGGAATACATTTATTTTTCGTAATTAGGGTACTTATGAAGAACATATGATAGTGTCTCACTATGATATTCCACGAGGTTGTTGTGTTGAGTGAGAATGACACCCACAACATAGTCTAAAGCATTTGTCTTGATTTGAAATTGATGTTTCAAGTCCGGTAATGAAAGTACCGGGGATGAGAAAAAATACTTCTTCAATTCATTGAAGGCTTGTTGTTGGGGCAGGCCCCACACAATTTTTTCCTTACCGCCACCCCTAGTTACTTGGCCGAGGGCCCATGTGATATGAGAGAATCCCAACATGAACCTGCGATAGAAATTACTGAGGGACAAGAAGCTGCGAAGTTCAGTGAGTGTGTTTTGGGATGGCCAGTCACATATGACCTATATCTTCATAGGATCCATATGCACACCATGTTGATCAATGATGTAGCCTAAGTAATGGACCTTTTCCATGCCGAAGAAGCATTTTTCCAAGTTTGCATATAGTTTGTGTTGGTGCAAGGTCTACAGGACCTGCTGAATATGATGCAAGTGCACTGACCAAGTCTTGTTGTAGATGAGGATGTCATCCAGATACACCACTACAAAATTATTGGTGAAATTTCATCCAATATCATCCTCATGAATTTTTCTAGAGCATTTCTCAAACCAAAGGTCACGACTAGCCATTCAAAAAATCTTATTTTGACTTGAAGGCAGTCTTCCATAAATTTATTTGTTCTATTGGGACCTAGTGGTATCTAGACTTCATATCAATATTACTGAGGTATTTGGCCCCTGTGAGATGATCGAGTAGGTCGTCGATTTGGGGAATCGGGTAACAATTTTAGACTTTGATTTTATTCAAGGCCCAGTAATCAATGCAGAGTCGTCAGGTCCTGTCTTTCTTCTGCACCAACGTGATTGGGATCCCATAAGGTGATGAGTTGGGATGGATGTGCCCCTTGTGGAGCAGTTCTTGGATCTTCCTCTTGATCTCCTCGTTTTCTAATAGAGAGTGGTAGTGGACTGGCCCATTGGGTAGCGGTGCTCCTTGGGTTAGATCGATGGGATGATTAACATGACAATGTAGAGGTACCCCGGTAGGAGAGGATAAGATATCTGAGTAATCTTCCATGACCTTATCCACTTTCTTATATTGTGTGGAGATATCGGTTGCGGAGGCCCTGGATGTGGCTACGATCTTTCACTCACTCTAAGAGAGAATTACAAAGAAGACAAATTTCTCGGTTTGAGAGATGACCTTCCTGCATTGCTTGGTAGAGATCAAGGAAATAACACTATGAGGGACTACCTTGGGTATCCTTTACAATTTTCTATTCAAAGTAATAATAACACTACAATGCGTAGACTCATATGCATCATGATGCTTCCATAAAGAAGTTTGTCCCAATAGAAAATTACAAACTTCAAGAGGAGAAACATCACACAATACCTCGTCTTTGAAGGGCTTGAATTTGTATGACAATCGACATTGATGGCTTACACAGAGATCACTTCCTTGGAAGAACCATCCAATGGTGTAGGGTTTTGGGTGAAACATTTTAGAGCAGGGTCAATCACTTGACAACCTCTACTAAGATGAGGTTCTTCTGGCTACCGATATCAATGATGAAGTGCATCAAGGTTCCTTTTACCAACATCTGTGAATGGAAGAGGTGTTGTCCTTCTTTTGGATCATTTGGTTCACGAGAATGGAGCTTGGTGGTAGCAACAGTGGCACTGGGTTATGCATCAATGATCTGTCTTCCCCTTTCTGGTTCTGAATCAGAGCCAAACCTGCATCTGATTTAGATGCTTTCACTTCAACCACCAACGATTTCTTTGAGAAACATTGAACATTGTTATGCTAAGGGATCTTATGGAAGTCGCACCACTTCCCAGTATCTTTCTTTGTCTTTATAGTGTCCTTCTCTTCTTGTGGCTTGGACTGGTTGTCCTAATACTTTCCATATTTTCTCTGTCCTTTGTTTTGTGGGTTAGGGCCACCCTTTTCTATATTTTTTTGTGAGAGGTTCTGAAGCCCAAATTTCTGCGTCTTTTGTTTGAGCTTCTACTCGATTTTTAAGGCATATCAGTAGGCCACACCCAAGGATGATATGTCCAGAAATTCCGTTTTGTTCTTTATGTATATTTGTATAGAACTATGATACTTGAGCACCAAATGTCGCTATGAATATTTTATACCCATCTTGGTGTGCAAGATATGGAAGATATTTGTGAACTATGGCACTGCTTGGTCTCTTTCTTGTCGTATTGTGGTTGATTTGGTATACAATTCGTCATCACTTCTGACAGGGTAGTATTGTTCCTTAATATAATCCATGAAGGGTTCCTAGGTGGCTGTGAGTGTAAATAAGGAGGGTTCCTCTATTTCATTTTTCTCAGATAAAGTTTCCCACCAATCTTTGACATGAGGAACGACTTTGAGGAGCGCAAAAGTAATATTTTCTCTAGTTGAAAAGTTATGTAAATAAAAATTCCCTTCTATTAGATTCAACCACTTATCTACAACATCTGTCTCTATCTGACCTTCAAATATAGAAATATCAAATTTGATATGTACCTTGAAAGGGGCGGCGCCTCCGCTTGAGGAAGATGTGTCACTTGTTGGTAGTCGTCGAAGGATTTTCACGAAACTATCCATCATCTCGTTCCTTTGTTACATGAGGGCTTACTCAAGAAACATTTTGAAAGGATATCCTATCCCATCATATTTATTTTCTCATGCCATGAGAGGTCGCTTGGGCGTGCAAGAGTTTTTGTCCTCAAGAGAAACAAGCTCGAGACCCAATTCTTTGTACCTTGACCTCATTGGGGACATGCATTAAGACGACAAGGAGAAGACCACTTTGATACCATTGATCCAAATTTTATGAGAAGAATGAAATGAATACAAATTATTAAAATATCCTTAACAGAAAATAATAGAGATACAATAAAACTAGTTTTCTATTCAATAAGGAAATAAGCTAAAAATATAAAATGTAGTGGAGAGCAAGCTTGCTAGAATGGTGGTGACTTATCTCTGAGAAGAGATGTGGTGGTTGTGTTCATTTGCAAGAAGATGGTTAAAATGAGGCTATGAAGACCATTTACAATAAACAAGAATGTCAAAAACCCTAGACATCCAAAACCCTAGCCCTGGGAGATGAAGCACTGAAATTCATGTGGTCCCCATTTGGGTAAGTTAGTACATCAACTTCCCGGGGTCGTAACTTTTGCATACGATCTTCGTTTTAAGAGCAATATATCCCATTGGAAAGGTATGACCGAGAAGAACAATTTTCCTCTGGCCCAAGATGGTGCCTTTAGCAATTACTTGGGACCCAAATCCCCAAAAAACGTTGTTTAGGGCCTCAAAACAACCCTGAAAGTTTGGAACCCAAAAAACTGTTGAAAAAATGCAAAGCTGGAAAACTATTTTTTGAGCCAATGGAATAGGTCGGTGACCACTGATATCCACCTAGATCAGCTAGGTCCCTAACATGCCCTCCGCCTTGAATATGAGCATTGTGCTCAAGGTTTGAGATAAGGAAATTTTTGCAGAATGGTAGTCGGCTCCCAAGTGGCATATTTTGGAGTTGTATATTTTCATTGGACTAACACTTCCTTCATGGTGTGTTGATGGAGATGACGATCATGTTGGTCCAAGATTTCTTGTGGCTACAACCAAATGGACCATTCTTCATCCAACTCATGAACATTGGTTTGATTTTGGCACTTAGTACCAATCACCTTCTTTAAGGACAAGACATGAAAAATATGATGGAGCTTAGAATGACTAGGAAAAGATAACTGATAAGACAATTTCCCCACTTGCTTGAGAATTGTATAAGGACCATAAAATTTGAGAGCAAGTTTCTGATAGTGGTCTATTTTTAGTGAAATCTTCTTATGAGGTTGCAAGTTAAGAAACACCTTGTCCCCTTCAACAAATTTTCAGTCAGAGTGACCTTAATCTACTTGTTGCTTCATGTGATTCTCAACAATGGCCAAAACTGTTTTGAGGGTGGAGAGAATGGCCTCACGAATTGCAAGATTGTTGTCAACCTCCTGAACCTTCGATACAACTAACCTGTAGGAGAGAACCTATGGGGAATTTTGTCTATATATTGCTTCAAAAGGAGTCATGTGACTAACTGTATGGTAACATGTGTTGTACACCCATTTAGTGAGGGGTAGCCACTGATCCCACTAATTATGTCATTCATATGAAAAACACATCAAATAGTTTTCCAAACACTTGTTGAAAAATATAGTTTCTCCATCAGTCTGGGGATGATAGGTAGTGTTGAGATACAATTGGCTGCCCTGGAGATGGAACAATTCTTGGAAAAAATTGCTAGTAAAAGTGGGATCTTATTCAAATAAAATAGAATGAGTGGTTTGAAAATGAGTGAGTACTTTACATAAGTTTTCAATCAAGAATCGTTTTTTGACAAAGTATTTTTCATAAGGATTAAAGGGCCTATGAATCCATGATTAACCATGCTTTCATACAATAATACATAACACACATGAACTCAAAATGGAATAAATAACATGAAAAGACAATAGAGAGAGACAATCAATGTTGGTAACGGAGTTCACCCTTCTTGGGTTGCATCTTAGGACCAACTTCAATTGGAATATAGATCGCTTTCATTCCTTCTTCAAAGTATGTTGGGACCTTCCCATAAGTGATTACATATGAGATACATTCTCCTTCATTGAGGATTTAATAAGACTTCTCACACTCATACCTATCCATACATCAAGAAGGAAAAATACCTTACATGAATAAGTCTCTCAAAGTTTAGGAGTAGCACCACTACAGCTTCCTAACTCCACTCATTAACTCTTCATTACTCTCCTATTTAATCACCCCTTACAAAGGGCTCACATAAGGAATTATATTTTTTTCCTCACTCCCTCTTAAGAAAGACCATTAACTCCTAGATCCACAATAATAGGATCTAATTAAAAAAGAGGAAAAACAAGATCTATGAATGTTGGATCTCAAACTATCCTCAAGTAAATAAAAGGAAAAATCTCAAAACCACGAAAAGACCCCTCATCATGTCCTTGATTCTCTCAACCTAATAGTGAGAATACTGACAAACTGGTGTAAGGTGGTTTCTCACATAAAAACCAATTTCCAAATTATAATTTAATGAAAATATGTGAGTCTAATTTCCCTCACAAGTATTAATCATTTTACATCAACAATGTATAATAATGTATCAGCTTTTAAAAATATCATAAAGAATAAATAATATGCATGAGCATCTCATAAACCATAAGAATGCATGAAACCCTTTCTTCACAAAGCATTAATAAAATGGATGAGAAATATGAACTCAAAACATATAAGTTTACCACCTTCACCACTCTGCAAATTAACTTGGTGAGCATAGTAAAGTCCTTCTATGTGTGGAAATCCGTCTGGATCACGCCTCCCCACAAAGAAACTTTTGGTCTCCAAAAGTATCAACTATATATGTATGCAAATGTCCTCAAAAGTCACATTCTTTAAAGACTCCTTTAGATGCATACTCTGGAATCAAAATGTAAAGAAAACACTTGCAACCACTGAAAGAAAATGTTTGGAAAGGCACATCTCTTGTCTCCTTCACCTCTCTTCTTCGGAGCTGAAATGTTGAATCCGAGATGCATAATCTTGCAACCTATAGCTAATGACATGTACTTTAATATTTATAGTATCTTACTTGCCCAATGTTTATAACTACACTCTTGGTCAAGTTTACAATGAATCGCCAAATGACATAGAAAAAATGCCTCAATCAATTGTTTACAATGACGATTACAAAATGAAGCCACTTAAGGCACAATAATAACACCTCTCACTCTCCTCATGCAAGAGTGGCTAAAAATCCATTACAATGCTTCATAGTCATTGATTTTACATTAAATTACGAGGCACTTTGATATACCTGAATATGGACAAATTTGGAAAACCCCTATGGTCCTATCTACCCATAAAAAAATGTGCATAATATATGCAAACCTCCACTACAAAATATATGCACTTCAAATTCACAACTCTTTTAATGGCTATATATCAAACTCTAAGCATAGGAAAAATGCCCCTTGATTTCCTTTGATCCATTATATGGCAATTATGAGATGTATAATGAAGGTGTATGCCTTCATTTACTTTGGCATCTCCTTGGACAAAGCAAGATCAATTTTACCTTTTCTTTAGCCACAATATGGATTTTCACAAAATCGTTTTAATGCTCAAAATACCATCTAAAAGTCATAATATAAACCCTTATTTTTAGTCATCAAACTTTACCGAAGTTATGGGAAGTTCTCTCTCTGAGCAACTTCACCATATCCACACCTTTGGAGACTTCGGACTCGATTCGCATCTGAATACAAAGGCAACAGAGAGATCGTTGGATCTGAGTACAACTCAATCAACAATCCACGATAAGGAAGTCACCAACAATATCAAAAATAACAGTTCGGTTGCACGGATCATCTTCAACAATGTTCCTCTCAACCTTACCAATAATATCTGCACCTACATATGATGCTTTGGTGTAAATACCACTTCCTACTCTGCCAAAAAGAGTCATGGAAGAACCTCCACGACCATAACCGTTAGCATCCAAAATACAACTAACAAAATTATTACTGCAATTGCMRATATGGGAATAATAACAGATTTGTAACCCAAAGCCAATACCAAATATAACATCAGTTTTTTCTCCCATCAACAAAAATTCCAATAGTCACCAATATGGTGGAGACAATACGCTGCCTTTTCAATGTAGGCGYAATTTCCTTCAAATCCTGGCAGTAAGATCGTGAGATTTTCCAAGATATGGATGCAACAACCAGAGCTGCACAGGAAGACTTAGCATAGGACCCAAATTTTGACTCCCTGGAATTAATTTTGTGGATGAGATTTCCTAGCATTGTACTCAATGAGAGCCTAATGCACGCCCTGACATGGGTTATGTAGTTGTTGTACTTGGGCTACATCAGAAGCGTGCTCCTTCCCCAATGAAGACAATATACTATTGAACACCATCCAAAATTCGGTCATGAGGGGATCTAGAAATCCAAAATGCATTTCCATTTGAATATGAGATTGTTCCATCTGGAAGTCAAGGTATGTCAACTTCCAATAAAGCACCCGAAATTTCCCAATTATACCAAATCTATTGGATCTCATCTGCATGCCCTGGAAGTTATATGATTCAGATAGAGAGAATCACAACTTCTCGTCACAAATCGAACCACAAGTGTTCTAAGTGATTATGGTTGAAGACTTTGAATCCACCACACGCGGAAAGGTGGTTTTCTATGTGTCTGAATTTTATGGTGTACACAGGCACTAGGCACTGAATGTCTCACAAAACCACCAGATCAATTCGTTTCACAATGGTATCACTGGATCATATAATAGATTGTTGTCTATATGACATAATGTACAATGAACTGCATAATTCCTTGAACACGTGAACGACCATGATCCCAACATCTCAGTGAGTGGAACTATCTCCATGCTCTTTTGGAAATCATTTCCACCAAATTGCTAATCCAAATTTTTCAGAGAATATCTATAACCAATTTCCATAGTGAGAAGTATGCGAAAATGATGGGTTCCTCAATAATATCCTTGGAATCGACCCAATGTTTGATAAATAGAGCTTGGTCACAGATGGTATCGATTACAAATGTTTTGGGCATGACTAAGGCATACATCACCTTATCCATAACAACATTTAGTCCTCCCACACAAAATTTCTATTATTTTAAATTCGATCTTGCCTCATCGCGCAACCATGACCGTGTGTCATCGTGACCAATACAATCGCCATCAGTAGATAGCACGGCCAACCCAATAAATAGCATGGAGGATAATTGCACCTACATCCTTTAACATAACTGAGGACAAAAAAATCTTGCGATAACAACGTTTTTCATAAATTGATTATCTTCCATGACCTTCTTGATATCCCTTGCAATTTTGATGAATAGAAGATGAAGGGAGAAGATATCTATCTACAATAGCATAGATATTGTGAGAGGAATGAAAGAGCTCCCAGGAACTCATTGTCATTCTCATGCACTTTGGAATCCCTTAGAAAATTGTTTACACTTTGACATGTCCAGGCTGAAGGAGTGTGGGAAATGCGTCATGTGCAGAAGGTATGAATGATCTAGGATATTTTTGGGATCGCTTGGATATCTTACCGGCTTCCATTTTGCAATCAAATTGCACCATAACAAAACTCGTCATTTTCAGTGAATTCCATTAGGCCAAGTCGTGGTTATCACATTTGGATTTAATTTGGAACACAAAACAAAATTGAATAGTGATGTGACCTCCTCTTCGTACTCGTGGATGTGGCGAGATCTTGTTGTAACTTCCTCATTGAATTCGAGTGGGTTAGTTTCATACACAAACCTCTTCTTCACCATGAAGAACATTTGCTTGTAGTGGATTCCAATGACGTATCTTCTATGTCTTCGCCAATGCTATTGTTGTTGCTTCTGCCTGATCGCGTCTGCACCATTCTTTGTTCTAGCTCTCGATCAATGTCTTCTGAGCCAATATCAATATTTCTAGACAGAGAAAAAAACAACCATTCCCTCTCTGAGAAAAACGACAACAGTCATCCATGCTCCTAGTGGATTCCAATATAGTTGTAGAACATGTTAACTGACATAAATATTTAAATTTTGCAGAAATATGTTAATTGGCTCCCTTGAGCTCGACATTTATATGCATTTTTGGCCAGATTATTGATATAGGGTCAAAAATAATTGTGATTGCAAAATAATCTTCATTCATCGCCGGATCTTGCAAGATATCTCAATTGGCATGTAAATTTTCAAGCTTCATGGGCACTCTCATTGTAGGAGAAATCTTGTAGGTGCATTCATCATGAATGCTAGGTCCACCTCCTTTGTATCCCATCATCATGAGGAGCTTCATGTCCATGTTAGTTAGTTTCATATTGAGAAAACATTGAACATGAAGAAACATCATATACTTTGATTTGAGTTTGTGCAACCATGAAAGAAGGCTCTTTGTCCTCCATTCGTTCCCCATGTTGCAGCTTAGCCAAAATATTATCCCTGGCTTGCAATTCGAGTTGCAATTTTTTAATAATTTCATTGAGGAATTCTCCATGAAGCTGAGACCTCTCTTTAAGCTCTTGCTTCTCTTCTTCTGCCACCTGCAAAATCCTCCTCAACTCTACATTTTCAGCTTGAATGTTGTTATTTATCTACTCTAATTCTTGAAGTCTTTATTCTTTCTTTGCTCCTTTTCCCATCCTGCAAAGCAATCATCCTCTCTCCGATACCACATGATCTTAAAACAGGCAAGTACTTTACACAAGTTTTCAATCAAGAATCACTTTCTGACGAAGTATTTTTCATAAGGATTAAATGGCCTATGAATCCATGATTAACCATGCTTGTAAGCAATAACACATAACACACATGAACTCAAAATGGAATAAAGAACATGAAAAGACAAGAGAGAGAGACAACCAATGTTGGTAACTGAGTTCACCCCTCCTAGGATACATCTCTAGACCCGCTTCAATTGGAATACAGATCGCTTTCATTCCTTATACAAAATATGTTGGGACCTTCGCATAAGTGATTGCATAAGAGATTCCTTCTCCATCAATGAGGATTCAAGAAGATTGCTCACACTCATACCTCTCCATACATCAAGAAGGAAAAATATCTTACATGAGTAAGTCTCTCAAATTTTAGGAGTAGTAGCACTATGGTTTTCTAACTCCACTCATTAACTCTCCATCATTCTCTTCCTTACTCTCCCCTTACAAAGGGCTCACATAAGGTATTATATAGTTTTTCCTCACTCCCTCTTAAGAAAGATAATTAACTCCTAGATCCACAATAATAGGATCTAATTACAAAAGAGGAAAAACAAGATCCATGGATGTAGGATCTCAAACTATCCTCAATTTTATAAAGGGAAAAGTCTCAAATCCACCCAAAGACTCCCAATCCATGTCCTTGATTGTCTCAACCTAATATTGAGAATAATGAAAAATTGGTGTGAGGTGGTTTCTCACATAAAAACCAATTTCCAAATTATAATTCAATGAAAAATACTTGAGTCTAATTTCCCTCACAAGTATTAATCATTTTACATCAATAATGTATAGTAATGTATGAGTTTTTCAAAATATTATAAAGCATAAATAATATGCATGAGTATCTCATAAAGCATAAGAATGTGGCGTAGGACCCACCTCCTTATCTTCTTTCTTCGGGTTGTGCGACCTCTCGATCTAGGATCATTCAATACCTGAGTCAAATTGACTCTTCGACTCCTTCTTGGAACCCAAAAACTCTATCGTAGGTCCTTCCTTGGAACAGGTTGTGTGGCACCCATGGATCCTCTCCTTAGATCTCTTCAAATATTAATGCCAACGGGTGCTAGCTCTCTATAATAGGATCCCCCTTTGATGTGACCAAGGACTATGACCATTGTCCAACTCCCTTCGTGACTCCATGCTTCATAACTTTCACAAGTTTCTTACTCTCCCTTTTCTTGATTCCCAAATCGACGAATTATTCAGGACTAGACCTACGGTCCACATTTTCCTTGCGCTTGACGACTCAGATCAAATCATGAGTTCGGACATCAAGATTCCTCTCTTCTCTCAACTCCATCCTTCCCGATTTGAAAATCAATGAAGTGTTGACTTCTTGCAACATGTCCTATCTCAATGGATGACCAGGATTTCTTTGGCTCCCAGCTCTTTGGGTATCCTCTTATTGCCTTTCCTTTGAAGGGTTATTCGTCTGAACTACATCGATCTCTGCCACGTGTCCTTCCCAATATCGAAGATTAGGATCGACTCTCTCTTTGGGAATCTACGAATATCTTCTGGACTTCGCAAGTCCTCAACAACCCTTGTACCCTTAGCACAATTTCCTCTTCAAGACTTAAGTTGTTCTCGAACTTCTTCTGCACTCCCTATAGAATTCTGTGCAAAATATTCTGCGAATTTGCTCGGCTTGAAAACTTACAAGGTTCCTAGATCCTCTGCGTCCTTCAGTGAACTTCCTCCTGCCCTCCTGGAAACTTAATGCCTTTCCTCCTAATATTTGTAAGATGAACTTAAATTATCCTTGGTGCACTCCTTGCGCTTGACTCGATTTTTTGACGAATTCTCCCTTAGCCTTCCTGAAGGTTTTAAAGCATCTCATTTCCTTTTTTGATGCACTCTTGCAAAGCCTTTATTTCTCAAAATGTTCAATAATTCTAGGATTCTCTTAAGGATTCCAACACTCCAAAATGTGTTGCTCTTGTATGCTCTCGTACCAACTCAATTCCCTCCCGGCAGAGTGTTCAGTAAGTCTGAACTATGCTTCCTCCTAAACAGTCCTTCTTTCCAAGGTACTTAACCACCTTGAAATTTCTTCCCAAGTCTGTGAATTATCTTGGTATGCCCTCTTGGAAGTTACTCTTTTGACTCCACTGAGTTGACACACCCACTCCTTGCGTCAGTTCATAGAGTTTCCTTGCTTTGTCGCGCACTCCTTGCACTAAAACTAGAGAACCAAATCTAATCCAACACACTTACATATAGAAAACTGTATCTCTATCCCTGTAGACAATTTCTAACATTCATCTACAATTCAAATTCATACAACTGGCATTACTCACCAAATATCCATTACACATAAATTGATAACAAGAAAAACTATCATTTTTCTATTAATGGAAGAATATCAAATTACAAATGCTTGAGTCTAGAATACAACTGAGTCTTGGTCCTCTATGTTTCTCTCCCTATATCCTATGCATATATGTCTCATCATCTGCCCTTATTCCTACTATCTGGAAATAATAAAAAGGGTTATACAAGAGGGGCTCGATGAGCTTGCCTCCAAGATAATCTAGTGTTTTCAAATCACCATTCAAAATGCATGTCTAATGGGAAAATTACAATGATGGAAATATTCTCTAAATAGGATGCAGATCCATCCTACCGTCAACAACACTTAATGGAAACCTTATCTCCAGCTTGTGTGAAGGAACAACTTGGCTCTTCCATCTTGTCAACATTAAATGACTAGATCACATTTTAGATTCTCAAGGAAAAAATGAGAGGGCAGTGCCTCTCCCTTCCTTGAACGCACACCACACATGTTAATCGATTAGTGCATGTTGAGGTGGAGTGATGCTCCTACATCATTCTCCACATCTAGGAAAATCATGAGCTCCTTCTCATGAGATTTACAGCTCAGTCGAAATCCTCTTGGATCCCAAACTTTCTCTTGGAGTTGTCCTTTTTCTCCTCTTCTTCGTTGTTGTTGTTGTTGCATCTCCATCTTCCCCATTGCTTGTGTGGGTTTCTTTTCATCTAGATTCTTTTTGTTGGTCGCTTCCTCTACTGACCCCAACATCAGCTTCCTTATCTCCTCAACCACTTCGTCCAGCTTCTCCATTGAATGACTCTCCTTTTACAGACTATCTTTCTTCACTTCTTCCCTTGTGATGTTGACTGAGAACTCTGCTATAGATTCTAACTTTGCAATCTAATATCTGAACTGTTTCTCAGCTACCTCCTCTAACATATTAACTCCTTTCAGTTCTTTAGTTGGTTCCATTCCATCTCTCTCTAGCTACAATTCACGATGGTAATTATCATCTGGAATGGCGATCTCTTTTTAGCCACCTTTCGATTCTAGATTGTCCAACTTTAGCTTCCTTATCTCCTAAACCACTTCGTCTAGATTCTCCATTAGCTGACTCTCCTTTTGCAGACTAGCTTGTTTCACTTCTTCCCTTGTGATGCTGACTGGCCACTCTTCTGTAGATTCTAATCCCGCAGTCTCATCTATGAATTGTTGTTCATCTACCTCCTCTAATAGATTAACTCCTGCCATTTCTTTGTCTGGTTCCATTCCATCTCTCTCCAGCTACAATTCGTTCTGGTAAGTCCCATCTGGCATGACTATCTCTTGGTAGCCATCTTCTAGTTCTAGATTGTCCAACCAATCCTCCAATGCCTTCAATTCCATTTCCCATTGAGTGAGTAACTTGATTGGTTACTCCTCTTCTATTGGGACAGACTTCAATATCCGTTCCTTTTCTTCCTCTTCCTATATGACAACCATTGTTAGCTGTCTTCCTGTTGCATATACAACACATGCTCTGGCCTTGATTGGGCTATGTGGCAAGAATAACTATATTCCTCCAATGACCAAAATACTCATCTAACCTTTCTCCTTGGTGGTGGAAGTATTTAACTTCTCATCGTCTTCATTCACATGGTTCAAAGTTCCGAGTGAATCTCCATCTGAGAGGGGTATTTCTTCTGAATCCTTTTCATCTATCAACACCCCCTAATGAAAAATCTTAGTTGATCTCATCTCACCTTCCTTGCCCACTTGGAAATTCATGATGTCTCCTCTACCCTCCTGGTAGTTCATGAGACCCACTGATCTCTTCATATTTCCCACCTAGAAATCTACGATACCCCTGCCATATCTCTTTCCCTCATTAGTGAGGTTTTCAGCATGCCTCAGCCACCTTTTTAATATATGTTGCTACCCTCTGTCCAACAACTTCCAAACAAGCCACTTAGTTATCCTCTTCAAAGGCCATTCGTACCTCGAGCACACCTTTTCCTCCTACTGCATCTTGAATGATAGCTTCTCCATGTATGCCCAGATCTCACTGAGCTCCTTTTCCATCTCCTCTTCTCTTTTCTACGAATAGACTTCTTCTCGACCGTGCTTATAAATTCCAATGATCATATTTCTTCACCTACAACCCACCTGGCTATTTATCATCTATTGTACGCCTTGCAATAGCTTCAACAAAGTATCACACTCTGTCTCCCTTCACCTTTTCCTACAATCTATAGACAATCAAGCTCTAATACCACTCTTGG
>ML795006.1:55738-83414 GCA_009831015.1 Picea engelmannii | reverse complement strand
TTCCTACTATTCCATGAGATCATGGCTGACCCCAGACTGAAACAACATCTTGAAGTGCTCTTCCTGTCAGAGACACTTCCATCCCAATATGAATCAGGGTACCCACTCAGTCTGAAGTCATGATCTCCATCATAACTGAGACCACAATCTAATGTACCCTTAAGGTACCTCATCACATGTTTTGCAACATCTAGGTGAACATGTATGGGTTCTACTAGAAACTAACTCAAGGTGTTCATAGAAAGACAAATATCTGGTTTGGTGTTCATCAAATACATCAACAATCCAATGATATATCTATACAGCGTGGCATCAATCAATTCTGACGAAGTGTCGACCAAGAGATTCAACTTGGTTTCCACAGGTGTATTCATGGACTTGCACTCCAACATATCAAATCTCTTTAAGATTTCGATTTCATACTTCCCTTGGTTAAGGAAGATCCTCTTTGAGCTCTACCATACCTCAAGACCTAAGAAGTAATGCATTAGGCCAAGGTATTTCATCTCAAATTCTGCAACGAGCTTCTTCTTACATTCAGTGATGACATTTTCTTCTCCAGTTAAGAATAACTCATCCACATAAAATAGAAATACAATAGGATCATCATTCATAACCTTGAAGTAAAGGTTAGAATCGTCTTTATGCTTGGTAAATACCAAGCTTGTCAGAAAACTGTCAATCCTTCCATACCAAGCTCTAGGAGCTTGCTTCAATCCATACAGATCCTTCTTCAACTTAACAACATGAGACTTCATTTCTTCAACTTCAAATCCTTGAGGTTTTTCTATATACACTTCTTCTTCAATGACACCATTTAGGAAATTTCTCTTTACGTCGATATGGTGTAACCTCCATTTCATATTAGTTGCAAGGGCTATGATGCTTCTAATCAAAGTGTATCTGGCTAGAGGATAAAATGTCTCTTTATAGTCAGTGCCTTCCTTTTTAGAAAATCCACGAGAAACAAACCTTGTTTTGTACTTCTCAATACTTCCATTAGTAGCATGTTTTACTTTGAAAATCCATTTGGAAGATACAACATCCTTTCTCTTCATTATGGGAAATATTTCCCATACATCATTATTTATAATGAATTGGTATTCTTCTGTCATGTAATCTTCCCATTCTTTCTTCTTAATGGCTTCTTCAAAGCATGTAGGCTCCTTCTCTAAGAGATCACACATCAAAACCATATAACTAGAGAATGTATTATGTCTCTCCACTTGTCTTGTGGTTCCTTCGGGAACACCGTACTTCTCTCCATATCGAATAGGTTACCTTTCCCAAACAAACTTTATCTTGTGGGAGATCGTCATCTGGGGAGGTTCTTGAAATTCTACTATGTCATGATCTTATAGAATTTCCTCATCAGGGGAAGATATGATTTCCCTCACTGGTTCTACAACTCTGGGAGCTACAGGTTCCTCTTCATATACTTATTCAAGCCGACATATTCTTGATTTCTTAAGTGTTTTCATATTCATCAAAGGTCACATCCCTGTTGATCTCAATGTGATGGTGACCTAGTATATAAAATTTGAAGGCCTTGGAGACTTCACACTATCCAACAAATATTCCCTTATTTCCTAAAGGGTCCAACTTGTTTCTCTTCTCTTTTTGAATATGTACAAATAATAGGTAGCCAAATATTTTGAGATGGCTTGCTTCTAACTTCTTTCTGGAAAAAATCTCTTCAAGGGTATTGAACCCAAGTGCACTATGGGACAATCAATTTTGTACATTTACTATTGTTCTTATTTCTTCTGCTCATAAGCACATTGGAAGATCTTGATCATGGGTCATGGTCTTCACTTCTTCCATTATAGTTATGTTCTTTCTTTCTGCTACACTATTTTGTTGAGGATTGTAGAGAGTGGTGAGCTCCCTCATGATCCCAACATCTTTGCAATATTTTACAACCTATTTTGAGGTGTATTATCTTCCATTGTCTGACCTGGGTATCTTGATATTTCTTTCATAAATATTCTCTATCAAGTATTTGAATTCCTTGAATTTACCGAACACTTCATCTTTTGATTTCAAAAAGTAAACCCAGGTTTTATGAGAATAGACATCAATAAATCATACATAGTATGCATACCCATTGATGGAGAATTATGGTGTTAGGCCACACAAATATGAGTGAATGAGTTCTAATACTCCTTCTTATTTATTGTCTCTCTTTAGAAAAGGGTTCTTGATGGTCTTCCCTTGTGCATATCCATTGCACACACCTTCATGGTTAACCTTGAGTTCCGATAGACCTATGACTGCATTGCATACATACAATAATGCATTGCAGTTTATGCGAGATAATATTCTATGCCAAAGTTCACATAGATTCTCAATGGTGTGGGTCATGGATGCTTATGAGTGACCCTTCAGATTATACAAGCCACCTTCTTGTTTTCTAATAACGATTGTTTCTTTCATGGTTTTTCCTTTAGCCCACATAATATCTTTTCCATCTATAAAGGAAACTCTGAAGCCTTTCTTTTCTAAATCTTATATGTAGAGTAGGTTCTTTGTCAAACCTAGTACATAGAGTACATCCTTCATCTTCATTCGAGTCCCTGATTTCATCTTATAGTTTGATTCTCTGACTCCCTTGATAGGTTATTGATAATCATCTCCAAGTGTAACTTTCTGAGAAAACTTTTTTCCTGAAAGGCAAGAGAGAATGTATCTTTGACATTTCATGTTCTTGGAAGCACCACTATCAATGAGTCATGTTTCCTCTCTAGGTGCTACTGATCCTGAAAGCGATGAGATTAGAACATAGTCTTCAATTCGCTATTTTAACATCTTTGTGGGTGTCTCTTCATATTCAACTGCATGGGCATGATGCCTCTTTTTTTTCCTCTTGTATTCCTCTCGTCTAGATGAAAATGTCTAGCAATATGTCCCATCTTGTCACAATGATAACATTGGTAAGATGAGAAGTTTCTTTCTTTCTGTTGTCCTTTCTTCTGGAATCTCTTTGGTTGAGATTCTTTATGTATAAATTCTTTTTGGGATTGAGACTATTTATGAGTTCCTTTATAGAAGTAATACTTCTTAATTCCTCCCTTAGTGTGAGTAGATAGGGATTTATCTTCATCTCTTGATAGAAAATCTTCTCGGTTAGTTACTCTTGATTTTTCTTGAATACATTCTTCCCAAAGACTATCAAAGTTTATTCTCTTTGTTCTGGCACAAATAGTTTGTATGAATGCATCCCAAGGTATTATGAGACCATTAAGGGTCATCATTATGAGTTCTTATTCATCTACAGTGTCTCTGATTTCTTATATATGTTCTTTGAATTGAGGTATTCTGAAAACATATTATTGGATCAATTCTCCTTTCTGCATCATTGTATTCTTGAGTTGAGTTCTCAGATTCATCTTTTGATTTATGTTCTTTCCTTCATATAATCAAGTTAGGGAATTGAAAATTTATTTTTGAGTCTTCTTTGAAGGAACTTGAGGAATCAAGTGATCTTTGATAGAATCTGCAATGATTCTTTTGGCCCTAATTGTGTCCTTTTGGTGCTTTGTTTTATTCGCAGCATTGGTGGGTTCTGGTACTTCCTCTTTAATGAATATTACTAGGTCATTCTCTTCAAGAATGATTCCAATTCTATACTTCCAGGAATGAAAGTTTTCCACACCCTCTATCTTGTCAACAAGTTTAGTGCTTCCAGACATCTTTTACTTGGAGCTAGGAAAATGACCAAAAAATGAAAATGCTCAAAATTGAATTTTGAACTTACCAATAGGTGCGATTGGCTGAGGTGAGTAGAATGGTGTGGTTAGATTTTATAAAATCCAACTTTTAACCCTTCAAACTTGATCAACAGATTTCTGGACCGATGCTTCTAGTTTTCTAGTACTTCTAGTACTCTCGTACTTCTGGTTTTCTGGTACCTGGTGAAAACTAGGGTTTCAATTTCCAGGAGATCTAGCCACTGAAAATGTGTGCTGATGATGCCAAAGTGTTCCTTGAGGAAGGGCACATTTTTCTAGATGGCTTTGGGGATGAAATTCTTCAAAAAAAAATCCCTAATTTGCATGTACGACATAGTGACATTTTTCTTCTTCTTGTGAAAGATGCTCTCTTCAACTTAGCTATGATACCATGTTAAGGTTTAAGATATTATTAGGTTTCTTTTAAATTTACTAGATAACCATATCATAGATAGGATCACTGAGAAATACACAATCACAAGCGACACATCATTTATCCTGGGAATCCCTCATGGGGGAGAAAACCTAGAAAAGACTTCCTTAATATAGATAGTCAATACAATGTAAAGAGATAAATAAAATAATACAGAAAGTCATCTCCCAAGAATATGCCTCTCTCTCTCTTCCTTCTTCTCCAACAATATCTACAAACTTGCACTCTGATGAACAAGTGAGTGAGTGAAAAAATGAGGCGCTAGCCTCTCTTACTTATACAATCTGGTAGGCACTCAATTGTTGTGTATTTTCACTGGCAGGTCCGACTTATCAATCTCGGTGGTTATAACCACTTTAATATATTCTGGGGATGACCTTACATTTAGCCCATTACAATAAGTGTATGACCATTCCACAAAAGGGGATTTTGTAACACCCTCCTCGTTACGATGACCCAACTCTAGTAACTAGTGCAATTTTTTTTGTGTGTGTGTGTTAAAAAAGGTGTGTGTGCGTGTGTACAAAGGAAACAATAAACGCATTCACCTCTATGTTGCTACCCAGTGACGAATAAGACGCAACCATGATGAACATAAAAAGACGACAAGGACATGCGACAAGTAACTCCATGCTTAAACAACGATCACACGACAATAAGTAGAACTGACTACTCGCCTGTCCTCCCCTGCAATGGTTAGGACCTCCAAGACACATAAGCAACGCTCAAGCCCAGGTTCCCATCGATTTTAACCATTTAAGGTCTCAGGGCTAGCGACTGTTCTGAGGAACATGGAGGTGTCTACATCCCGCCCGACACAAGCAGAACAAACATAAAAATCACTACAACTAAGCACAACAATACTTGAATAAGCAACCCCATCCCCCATGATGGGCGCAAATCAGGGGACTCAGACAACTGCCCTCCCATGTTAAGGCGAGGCTTGGTCTATGGCTCAATTGGTCTTTTATTTACCGACCAAATTCTCCATTAAATTTCATTAAACGATGTGTTATTCCATCCCCCTTTTTAAAATAATGTAAAAACTAAAGTTTTCCAAATCCTACTTACTAGCTCATAACAACGGGTTGTACTCCATTACTGACCTCACCCTTTTGTTAACAATTCCACAAACCAACATCAATTCTAGGAATAATAATAACCGTATTACAATGTATGCTAAAAGTAACTTTTGCAAAAGGAAATTAATTTCCTTACTTCTTGTAAGTCACCAACAATTAATTACTATAACCCACAACATTTAATTTTATATTACAATAATAGGGAAATAGAGGGACCACAAGTTTATTTGTCATATGTAATAAAAACCTAATAATAAACATATGTAATAATTTGTCATTCTATGTGGCCTGCTAAGTACTTGCAATAATTTGTACTTCTAAGCGGCCTTCTTAGTAGATATTGAAATGGTGGATAAGCATTGAATATAAAGTCAAGGGGTCAATGGTACTTAGTCATGCATCAAATGGTTTTCCCACCGTATTCTTTTTATATTTAAAATGCAAATAATGATATTTGAAATTGGTAAAGTTCTTTAAGAAAACATATGGATATAATCAAATATGTAGAAAAAACACATGAAGACAAGAAGAACAATCTTCTAAAATAAAAATATATAAAATAAGTTGGGTTGTTAAGGATTGGGAAGGTATCTTTAATGTGATGGGTTGTGTGCTACTTGAGTTTTCAAGCCCACCCTGAGATTGTGTGGATTACATTAAATTTCATACCCCTGTTAGCACGCTAGGGTGTATTATATTAAATTTCATAAACATGTTAACATATAACACAGGTTACAAAAATACTACCACCTTTAGTGTAATACAATCAACATAATGACATATATAACCATTGCTTAAGTAGTCAAATTCGGCACATGCATAGTAATAAGAATTTCATAAGCATGTTAACATATAAATCATGTTACAAAAATATACTACCACATTTAGTGTAATACAATCAACATAATGACATATATAACCATGTATTTACTTTTAGAACTGAATAGTATTGCAAATTAAACTAAGAAGGGCTTTTCCTTACAAACATTGTAAATAAATAAAAATCAATGTTTATCATATTAATTTAAAATCAAATGGAACACCTACTGTGAATCGGATTGTAGGGAATTTCCTAGCATTGTAAATTGAACCATTAAAGACTTCTCATTACAAAACATTGAAATAAAATATTTTATATTAACCATAAGAAATTAAAATCAAATTGAATACGTATGGTAAATTAGATTGTAGAAAATTTCCTAGCATTGTAATTTGAACTAAAAAGGCTTGATCATCAGTAATCATCCACTAACCCAAAGGAGGCAAGACGGTAAGCCCGACAAGAATATAATAGTTGGCATTGATGCGTACCTTCTATATTAGGCTTGACCGGAATTTCATGGAGCAACGAGCTGTCCATTGATATTAATCGTTGAGCGCTAACATAACTGGAAAAAATTATTGTTCTAAGTGAGCTCCCAGGATATTGTATCTATCCAGGAACTGAAGGCGAAGGCAAGGGTATGGGGGCATATGTTGATCAACACAGAAGAAGGATTTAATTAAACAAGCCTACTACACCTGAATCTGAATTAGATGTAAATGAAATAATATTTTTCCTCTGAATCATATTCCAACATTTTAACTCCAACTAAAAATAAAATTTTAAATTAAAAAGAAGACAAGAATAATTTTTAACTAAAATAAAATTTCGACTGGATATAAATTTAGAATATGAAATTTAAGATGCTTTGTGCCTCATAGGAGAGGCCTATTGTTATTGTGATCTAAAACTTCAGATTTCCTCCCGACGAAGGTTATGCGTGTAGACATTGTTCCTGACAGCAAGGTGACAGGTGGAGTGGCGGGTCCTACGTATACGGTTCTGCAAAAATATTGTCCCAGGAAACCTGCAGACCCCCATATTAAACTCGTCTTGTCATGTGGTAAATTCATCCTAACATCCTTGTAAAGAACCCTCTCACTGCCATACTTACCTAACTGGCCGAGGTAATGGTCCAAACAACCGTCCACACCATTCGTAGAGGGGAGGGCGCGTATAATAAGTGTAGGGAAGTGCTCGTACCTTCTGCAGATGCGTGAAGGTGAGATGTTCAATGCAGGGTCGAATATTAGGTAGTTTTTGTTTTTTTTTTCTTTTATAGGTGTAGAGGTGAAGGAACGGATCCCACACAGTTACAGGGGAGAAATAAAGGGGTTTCAACACAGTTCAGAGGAAAATGAATCACGTTAAATGGACTCGTTTCATGTCTTCAAACAAGTCGCTAGCGCATCAAGGTAAAACTTCATCACCAAAGGTAATATACTTCTTCTTCCCAAGATGCGTCCTTCGGGATGGAAAGTGGGAATAATTAGAGGTCTGTGGCAGAAGGCGTAAGAAGTTTTGATAAAAAGAAAAAAAAAACAGAACATAAAAACCCTCTCCCACCTCCTTGCAGTGCCTTCGACTCAACAAGCACGAGAGACCAGTGTTAGCGCAACTTCCAGGGATTCAACTGGTTTCAAAAACAATTCAACACTAGAAATGCAGGGATTTTTTTTATATTCCGTTTCCATAAAATTTAATAGTGGGAGTGTAGGGATTCAATAGTTATTCGATGTAAAATTTAAAGTTTTAAACCGCTAGGATTCTAAGATTCGTTTGGATTAAAAATCAACTAAAAATTGCAGGGATGCCAGAACGAAACTCAGAACAGATTTACACAACGAAATGTTTTCTAGAAACAATATCACAGTAACATACAAAAACGAATTACAACAACTGAAGTAACATCTTTACAATAATACATCATAATCGCCGAAGTAAATAACTAGGCATTCTACTCTACTAAACACATGAGCATAATGTTGCCTTAACGCCCGTCTCAATGATGTCCGCACACTCCGTGCCGCTCCTTCTCCGTGTCGCTCCCGCTTGCCGACCGTAGAGACTACACCGGTACCTCCCAGCCAAACGCTAGGGCTACTCTGCTTCCCCCTTAGCCTCCCGAGCTGCAAAGGGGCCACACAAATCTAGAAGGTATACCTAGCTTCCCAGCTCGCCTCCAAGGCTGAGCTACCACTCTAATACAACTGAGAAAATCCCAACTCCTCACAAGAAATTAGTCCAGTTTACCATTTTGGCAGCATCACAATACCTAATAGCCCCCCTCTTTTTTCCCCCATCCCCCTTTCCTTTTATTGAATTTTGACCAAAATCACATTTATTTTAAGTTTTTAAAGAAAACCCCCTAAAAATTCTCTGTCTTACAAGTGTCACTCATCCCCCACGTTTCTCCAAAATTAATTTCTTTAACTTATTAATTGTCTATGTTTCCCTTTTTACTTAGTTTCCCTATTTTTTTATTAATCCCTTCTTTAAAATCAAAAAGGTAAATGCGCTAAAGCATCTTTTCATTTTATTTTTAAGTTCATACTTTTTATACTCCCACTCATTAAATAATTTTATTACTATTAGTTCACTATGAGTTAACTAAAACTGTATTTATGTATATTTTTATTTTAAGAAAAGTTATGTTTCAATTTGAATAAAAGTTATGAGTTCATTAAAAGTTAACTGGTTGAAAATATTATGAAATCTTGTATCCATTGATATATTGGTTGTATAGTCGGATTAAGTTAACGTTAATAAATCCAAGAACTAGAGCTCAAGCACGTTCTAAAAATTGTATTCTCCTTGCACTGCAATGAGGTGGGAACTCTAGCCTAAAATCTCAAAATGATGTTTTGCTTAATTATCCTAATGGTTATTAGGGTTAATTGCTATTAATAATGATATTTGGGTATAGGATTAGGTCAAGATTCATTGGAGCTATCACATTTAGAATTAGGGTTAGGCTCTTTTTAGAGTTAGAGTTAGGGCCTTTTCCCTCACGGTTAAACGAAATTTTTATCTTAGAGAAGTTTTTTTTTTTTTTTGACTTAGGTTTAGATTTTGAACTGGACGACAATTGTTTAGGGGAATCGTTTTAAGAATTTATTAAGGCGTTATTGTCTTAGGGCTATTTAGGTTTGTTTCCTTCATCCACATCAATGCAATGTGCCCTTCATGACACACCACTGCTCCAAGGGTGCCACTCGCCTCGTTCGTTTCCTTTGCACAATCTTCCCTTCAGGATGCACCATGTGCTCCAAGGGTGCCACTCGCTTCTTGTGTTTATTTTGTGCGACGTTCCCTTCAGGATGCACCATGTGCTTCAAGGGTGCCACTCACCAACTGGACTGATTGGTAGACATCTATAACCCCTGGAGTCAACACTCCACCAGGTGAACCTGTGGGAGACTAAGGGCTCTAAGGAATAAGGCCCCCATCTTATTGCGTGCCCCTTAGAATCATCATGAGCGACTGACACAGTCCGCCCTCATGGCATCATGGATCCTCTTGAACTAGGTAATCATTAACCTACAGTTCGAGCCATGACGGGAGTGCTAGTAGGCTATGGCAGGGATGCTGTCCACACCTCTCCCTCAACCTCTCTGGAAATCGTGTGTGGCCCCTTTACTCCATATGTGAGTCTGGTCGGCAAGCTATCGTCATCCTACATCATCACAATCATGTCAGAAATGTCAACATCATATCATCAAATCAAATGAAATATCACAGTAAGTAAATCAACCCAATAGCACACTCCCTGACTCAATCTGGAGTCCAAGGGGGTTCCACCGATGCCTCTGCATCATCAAGGTCCAAAACCTTGTACACTCAATAAAACTGAGTCAATATCCCCTGTCTACATCAAATAGTAAAACCTCATGTCGTCTATCATAACACATCATAATCAAGTATAAATGTTTTAACATCAGAAAAGTCCAGATCACTTGTGAGCAAGTGTCCTCAAATAATAAGTTTTCTCAGTGTGCCAGAGTGGGATGTTACATACACCCCCTCTTGGTCTAAACTTCATCCTGAAGTTTCTCAGTATATATGCCGAATTAAAAGTATCACAGTATCATAAGTCTATCTATCAAACAAAAATGGAAACTGCTGACGCATATCATATGCGTCCTCCCAGGTCGCTGAGTGCGGACTATAACTGTCCCACTAGACCTTAACTTGATCTACTGTTCGACATCGTAACTGTCGAACGCGATGATCTAAGATGCGGAATGGCTCAGCCATGAGCGCTCCCTCTTCTGATACCTACAATGAACTCATGTCAATCACATGTGTAGGATCACTAATATAATGTCTCAGAACAGATACAAAAAAAACATCGTGCATACGCCTCAAAGAATTAGGCAAGGCTAGTCGATAGGCCACGGGCCCCTTTCTCTGCACAATCTCGAAAGGTCCCATGAATATAGGAGATATTTTAGCTCCCTTTCCAAACTTGATAGAACTCTTAAGCGGTTCAACCCGCAAGAAGACTCGATCGCCGACCTTGTAACTACGGTCGACTCGGTGCGCATCGCCATAACTCTTCTGCTAATCCTGCGCTTCTTTAATCCTTGGTCTTATGGGTTTTCATTTGGTGTTCCATTTCTTGGATCGCTTCTAGTCCCACCAGGACCCTATCCTCAAGATGATCCCAACTCAAGGGAGTCTGACATGGTCGCCCATAAAGAAACTCGAAAGGCACCATCTTAATGGTGCTCTGGTAACTGTTGTTGTAAGCGAACTCTACTAGAGGCAAGAATTCCTACCAACACTTTTGTTGGTCCATCACATACATGCGCAACATGTCTTCCAAGGTTTGGTTCGTTCATTCTGTTTGTCCATCCGTCTCTGGGTGATAAGAAGTACTAAGTTAAGTTGGGTTCCAAAGGCCTCTTAGAAACTCGTCCAAAATCATCCAGTAAACACCGATCCTCGATCTGATATAATCCTTTTAGGCACACCATGTAGCCTCACAATCTCACTGATGAAAACTCTCGCTATGCCAGGTGCCTGATATGTCGTATGCACAGGAATAAAGTGAGCACCCTTCATCAGAGTGTCTACTACTATGAAAATCGAGTCGTGTCTCCTTGCCGTCAGTGGAAATCCAATAATAAAATCCATCGAAATAACTTCCCATTTCGATTCCGGAAAGGCATGTGGTTGAAGTAATCCTGTCGGGTGTCTATGTTCATCCTTTACTTGCTGAAACTCTAGACATCTAGCCACAAAGTTGACTATGTCCGCCTTCATTCCCCTCCAGAAGAATAAGGGTTTAAGGTCTTCCCTCATCTTCGTAACTCTTGGGTGACCCATCTGAACTGCTCTAATCAACATCCTCAAATCATCGTTGGGTGGTACATAATTCCAACTTCTAAACCTCAATAACCCATCGCTATCATAAGAAAATCCCTCAGATCATGGTACCATCATTGTGTTTTGGTACGATAAAATCCTTGACTTCTTTGTACCAGTCATCGTCATGCTGTAAAGTGAGAATCTTCTCACGTATATTCATTTGAAGAGGCAACACTGAAAAGAGACGTGGCCTCCGACTCAAAGAATCCGCCCCTCAGTTCACTGTTCCCTTTATGTAAGTAATCTCGAAGTCATACTCGCTAAGAAATTCCGACCAATGCCATTGTCGCGCGTTCAGGTCACTTTGCGTGAAAATGTGTTGCAGCCCACAATGATCAGTCTTTAATTCAAATTTTCATCCAACAATGTAGTGTTTCCAAACCTTCAAGGCATAAACGATGGCTAATATCTCCAAATCATGCGTCGCATAGTTCTCCTCATGTCTTCTCATCTTCCTTGAAATGTAAGCAATCACTCGTCCGTATGGCATCAAGAATTCACCTAACCTTCCTTAGATGCGTCAGTGCATACCAATAATTCCGCATCCATGTCAGGGACCTTTAGTATCAACGTTGTCGTCAACAACTCCTTGAGCCTCTGAAATGCTTCCGCGCATTTCTTGGTCCAAACAAACTTCTTGTTTTTCTTCTGCATTTCCGTGATTGGATTTGCTATCTTTGAAAATCCCTCGACAAATCGTCGATAGTATCTTGCTAAACCCATAAAACTATGTACTTCTGTGACAGTCGTCGGCGCAGGCCATCCCATAATAGCCTCAACCTTGGCTGGATCCACGACGATACCTTCGTCGGAGATGACATGCCCTAAGTAGTGAATCCTCGATTGGTAAAAATAGCATTTGGACAACTTCCCATACAATTTGTGCTCTCGTAGACATTATAGTACCAAGCACAAGTGCTCGTCATGCTCCTCCGTCATCCGAGAGTAGATCAAGATATCGTCAATGAATACTTGGACGAACTTGTCCAAGTACTCGCGGAACACCCCGTTCATCAAACTCATGAATACCCCTGGGGCATTTGTCAGTCCAAACAGTAAAACAGTAAACTCGTAATGTCCAAATCTCGTCTTAAAGGCGGTATTAGGAACTTCATCCTCCTTGATCCGTAACTGGTGATACCCTAATCGCAAATCGATCTTGGAGAACACCATCGCACCCTTCATTTGATCGAACAAATCATCAATTCTTGGTAAGAGATACTAGTTCTCGATCATAGCCTTGCTCATTTGACGGTAGTCAATGCAAAACCTCCACGATCCGTCCTTCTTCTGAGGGAAAAATAACTGGTGCACCCCACGGTGACACACTAGGATGTATCAGTCCCAGGTCCAACAACTACTTCAGTTGCATTTTCAACTCTTGCAACTCTGGGGTCGACATCCGATAAGGCGTTCTTGCTATCGGTTCGGTCCCCGGTTTCAGGTCTATGGTAAACTCCAGTTCCCTTTCCGGCGGCATCCTAGGCAACTCCTTTGGAAATACGTCCGCAAACTCCTTCACCACTGGAAGGTGTTCTAGACCTTCTGCTACTCCCTTCTCGTTTAGCGCGAGGATCGCATAAAGTTTGCACCCCTTGCGCATACTCTTCCGTAACTGTAAGGAAGAGATGAACCGCATGGAAACTCCCTGGTTCTATCCTACAATCACATGTCTTTTTCCTTCATCATCAACCAAGCTCAACCATTTCATCTTACAGTTGAGTATCGGCTCATGCGATTCCAACCAATCCATACCGATCATGATGTCATAAGATCCTAATATCGTCACATACAAGTTGACCCTCGTGTCAAACTCTCCTAGGTTAAGGGCACATCCCGTAACCTTTTCTCCAACCTTTTTTTTGGCTTCGGAATCCATCTCTATGAAGCCAAACTTGTCCTGAACAACTACCTTCTGGACGACATCGTGCAAGGTTTGAGGCATCAAAACATTTAAACCTTTGCATGCAGGCTGTCATTAAGGCCCAACATGAACTTGATGACCTTAAGCTTCTCAAAGTTAAGGTGCAGAGCTTACTAGAGCAGCGCCATAAACGTGCCTCGTACTCAAGCACCATACGGCCTCCCTATCATACGGTGTTGGGATCATTGAGCTGACTCTCAATGAATGCCTCTAAAATATACCTCTCTCAGACCCGTTCCTCAAACAATTCCTCACGACACGTCTTTGACGGCCATGTTCAGCTATGGTAGGAGCATATTCCACCATAGAAGAGAACTCCCCTTCAGTTGAAAGACCGTCATGCGGACCTTCAAGTAGGAGGTTTAATTGCGAAGTGCGAAGCACATCGCCATCTTCTCCAACCATGCCTCGGTGGCTGCGCCATACGGGGCACCAAAGAACTCAGGAAATTTATCCTTCTCGAGGTCACGGTGAATACTACCTATGACAACTGGTGCACGCGGTGGAACCTCAGCGGGTGCCGGCACCCTGGCCTCAGCTTTGTCCAAGCGGCTGATCAGTGCCTCAGACATGCGCTGAAAAAATCTCATCACCCCAACAACATCGCCAACTGTTATGTGTTCCTGTCTATGAACCTGCTCGCCTCCCTAGGGGTTAGACCCCTCAGGTGTGGATTCTACTGGAGGCGTCACGCCTCCTCCCCTAGCACCCCATCGTCTTCCTCCGTGGCATCCTCTAACCATGATTACCTTCACGCACACATTCAAATCAACCAACAACAGTATAATAAAATCAATCATGTCAACGAAAGCTGTAGCGAATCCCAAGTCGCAGGTCGAACCAGCTTTGATACCATATGTAACACCCTCCTCGTTAAGACAACCCAACTCTAGTAACTAGTGCAAATTCTTTTTTGTGTGTGTGTTAAAAAAGGTGTGTGCGTGCATGCACAAAGGAAACAATCAACGCATTCGCCTCTGCGTCGCTACCCGACGACGAATAATACACAACCATGATGAACATAAAAAGACAAAAAGGAGACGTGACAAGTAACTGCATGCTTAAACGACGATCAGACGTTGATAAGTAGAACTGAATACTCGTCTGTCCTCCCCTGCAATGGTTAGGACCTCCAAGACACATAAGCAATGCTCAAGCCCAGGTTCCCATTGATTTTATCCATTTAAGGTCTCAGGGTTGGCAACTGTTCTGAGGAACATGGAGGTGTCTACATCCCGCCCGACACAAGCAGACCAAACATAAAAATCACTACAACTAAGCACAACAATACTTGAATAAGCAACCCCATCCCCCATGACGGGCACAAATCAGGGGACTCAAACAACTGCCCTCCCATGTTAAGGTGGGGCTTGGTCTATGACTCAATTGGCCTTTTATTCACCGACCAAATTCTCCATTAAATTTCATTAAACAACGTGTTATTCCATCCCCCTTTTTAAAATAATGTAAAAAAAAAAGTTTGCCAAATCCTGCTTACTAGCTCATAACAACGGGTTGTACTCCGTTACTGACCTCGCCCTTTTGTTAACAATTCCACAAACCAACATCAATTCTAGGAATAATAATAACCGTATTACAATGTATGCTAAAAATAACTTTTGCAAAAGGAAATTAATTTCCTTACTTCTTGTAAGTCACCAACAATTAATTACTATAACCCACAACATTTAATTTTATATTACAATAACAGGGCAATATAAGGACCACAAGTTTATTTGTCATATGTAATAAAAACCTAATAATAAACATATGTAATAATTTTTCATTCTATGTGGCCTTCTAAGTACTCACAATAATTTGTCCTTCTAGGAGGCCTTCTTAGTAGATATTGAAATGGTGGATAAGCATTGAATATAAAGTCAAGGGGTCAATGGTACTTAGTCATGCATCAAATGGTTTTCCCACCGTACTCTTTTTATATTTAAAATGCAAATAATGATATTTGAAATTGGTAAAGTTCTTTAAGAAAACATATGGATATAATCAAATATGTAAAAAAAACATATGAAGACAAGAAGAACAATCTTCTAAAATAAAAATATATAAAATAAGTTGGGTTGTTAAGGATTGGGAAGGTATCTTTAATGTAATGGGTTGTGTGCTACTTGAGTTTTCAATCCCACCCTGAGCTGGTCTGGATTACATTAAATTTCATACCCCTGTTAGCACGCTAGGGTGTATTATATTAAATTTCATAACCATGTTAACATATAACGCAGGTTACAAAAATACTACCACATTTAGTGTAATACAATCAACATAATGACATATATAACCATTGCTTAAGTAGTCAAATTTGGCACACGCACAATAATAAGAATTTCATAAGCATGTTAACATATAAATCATGTTACAAAAATATACTACCACATTTAGTGTAATAAAATCAACATAATGACATATATAACCATGTATTTACTTTTAGAACCGAATAGTATTGCAAATTAAACTAAGAAGGGATTTTCCTTACAAACATTGTAAATAAATAAAAATCATTGTTTATCATATTAATTTAAAATCAAATGGAACAACTACTGTGAATCGGATTGTAGGGAATTTCCTAGCATTGTAAATTGTACCATTAAAGACTTCTCATTACAAAACATTGAAATAAAATATTCTATGTTTACCATAAAAAATTAAAATCAAATTGAATACGTATGGTAAATCGGATTGTAGAGAATTTCCTAGCATTGTAATTTGAACTAAAAAGGATTAATCATCAATAATCATCCACTAACCCAAAGGAGGCAAGAGGGTAAGCCCGACAAGAATATAATAGTTGTCATTGACGCGTACCTTCTATATCAGGCCTGACAGGAATTTCATGGAGCAACCAGCTGTCCATTGATATTAATCTTTGATTGCTAACATAACTGGAAAAAAATATTGTTCTAAGTGAGATCCCAAGATATTGTATCTATCCAGGAAGTGAAGGCGAAGGCAAGGGTAAGGGGGCATATGTTGATCAACGCAGAAGAAGGATTTAATTAAACAAGCCTACTACACTTGAATCTGAATTACATGTAACTGAAATAATATTTTTCCTCTGAATCATATTCCAACATTTTAAATCCAACTAAAAATAAAATTTTAAATTAAAAAGAAGACAAGAATAATTTTTAACTGAAATAAAATTCCAACTGGATATAAATTTAAAATATGAAATTTAAGATGCTCTGTGCCTCATAGGAGAGGCCCATTGTTATTGTGATCTAAAACTTCAGATTTCCTCCCAGTGAAGGTTATGCGTGTAGATACTGTTCCTGACAGCAAGATGACAGGTGGAGTGGCGGGTCCTATGTATACGGTTCTGCAAAAATATTGTCCTAGGCAACCTACAGACACCCATATTCAACTTGGCCTGTCATGTGGTAAATTCATCCTAATAGCCTCATAAAGAACCCTCTCGCTATCGTACTTACCCGACTGGCCAAGGTAATGGTCCAGACAACCGGCCACACCATTCGCGGAGGGGAGGGCACGTACAACAAGTGTAGGGAAGTGCTCGTACCTTCTACAGAGGCGTGAAGGTGAGATGTTCAGTGCAGGGTCGAAGATTAGGTAGTTTTTGTTTTTGATTTTGTGTTTTTTTTCTTTTACAGGTGTAGAGGTGAAGGAACGGATCCCACACAGTTACAGGGGAGAAATAAAGGGGTTTCAACACATTTCAGAGGAAAATGAATCGCGTTAAACAGATTCGTTTCATGTCTTCGAACAAGTCGCTAGCGCATCAAGGTAAAACTTCGTCGCCAAAGGTAATATACTTCTGCTTACCAAGATGCGTCCTTCGGGATGGAAAGTGGGAAGAATTAGAGGTCTGTGGCAGAAGGCGTAATAAGTTTTCATAAAAAGAAAAAAAAATAGAACATAAAAACCCTCCCCCACCTCCTTGCAGTGCCTCCAACTCAACAAGCACGAGAGACCAGTGTTAGCGCAACATCCAGGGATTCAACCGGTTTCAAAAACAATTCAACACTGGAAATGCAGGGATTTTTTTTATATTCCATTTCCATAAAATTTAACAGTGGGAGTGCAGGGATTCAATAGTTATTAGATGTAAAATTTAAAGTTTGAAACCGCCAGGATTCTAAGATTCGTTTGGATTAAAAATCAACTGAAAATTTTAGGGATGCCAGAACGAAACTCAGAACAGATTTACACAACAAAATGCTTTCCATAAACAATATCACTGTAACATACAAAAACGAATTACAACAGCTGAAGAAACATCTTTAAAATAATACATCATAATCACCGAAGTAAATAACTAGGCATTCTTCTCTACTAAACACATGAGCATATCGTTTCCTTAACGCCCGTCTCGATGACGTCCGCGCACTCCCTGTCACTCCTACTCCGTGTCACTCCCGCTTGCAGACCGTAGAGACTACACCAGTACCTCCCAGCCAAATTCTAGGGCTACTCTGCTTCCCCCTTATCCCCCCGAGCCGCAAAGGGGCCACATAAATCCATAAGGTATACTTAGCTTCCCAGCTCGCCTCCAAGGCTGAGCTACCACTCTAATACAGCTGAGAAAATCCCAACTCCTCACAAGCAATCAGTGCAGTTTACCATTTCGGAAGCATCACAATACCTAATATCCCCCCCTCTTTTTTCCCCCATCCCCCTTTCTTTTTATTGAGTTTTGACCTAAATCACATTTATTTTAAGTTTTTAAAGAAAACCCCCTAAAAATTCTCTGTCTTACAAGTGTCACTCATCCCCCACGTTTCTCCAAAATTAATTTCTTTAACTTATTAATTGTCTATGCTTCCCTTTTTACTTAGTTTCCTTATTTTTTTATTAATCCCTTCTTTAAAATAAAAAAGGTAAATGCACTAAATCATCTTTTCATTTTATTTTTAAATTCATACTTTTTATACTCCCGCTCACTAAATAATTTTATTACTATTAGTTCACTCTGAGTTAACTAAAACTGTATTTATGTATATTTTTATTTTAAGAAAAGTTATGTTTCAATTTGAATAAAAGTTATGAGTTCATTAAAAGTTAACTGGTTGAAAAAGATTATGAAATCTTGTATCCGTTGATATATTGGTTGTATAGTTGGATGAAGTTAACGTTAATAAATCCAAGAACTAGAGCTCAAGCACATTCTAAGAATTGTATTCTCCTTGCACTGCAATGAGGTGGGAACTTTAGCCTGAAATCTCAAAATGATGTTTTGCTTAATTATTCTAATGGTTATTAGGGTTAATTGCTATTAATAACGATATTTGTGTATAGGATTAGGTCAAGATTCATTGGATCTATCACATTTAGAATTATGGTTAGGCTCTTTTTAGAGTTAGAGTTAGGGCCTTTTTCCTCAAGGTTAAACGAAATTTTTATCTTAGAGAAGTTTTTTTTTTTTTTTTTGACTTAGGTTTAGATTTTGAACTCGATGACAATTGTTTAGGGGAGTCGTTTTAAGAATTTATTAAGGCGTTATTGTCTTAGGGATATTTAGGTTTGTTCCTTCATCCACATCAATGCGACGTGCCCTTCAGGACACACCACTGCTCCAAGGGTGCCACTCGCCTCATTCATTTCCTTCGCGCGATGTGCCCTTTAGGATGCACCACATGCTCCAAGGGTTCCACTCGCTTCTTGTGTTTCTTTTGTGCGATGTGCCCTTTAGGATGCACCACGTGCTCCAAGGGTGCCACTCGCCAACTGGACTGATTGGTAGACATCTATAACCCCTGGAGTCAACACTCTGCTAGGTGAACCTGTGGGAGACTAAGGGCTCTAAGGAATAAGGCCCCTGCCTTATTGCACGCCCCTTAGAATCATCGTGAGTGACTGTCACAGTCCGCCCTCATGGCATCGTGGATCCTCTCGAACTAGGTAATCAATAACCTACAGTTCGAGCCACAGTGGGAGTGAAATTTCCTCTGCATCCTCTGCATCCTTGAGTGAAATTTCTCCTACCCTCTTGACAAATTAACCCATTTCCTCTTGATCTTTGTAATATGAACTTACAATATCCTTGGCGCACTCCTTGTGCTTGACTTAGTTTTTTGACGACTTCTCCCTTAGCCTTCCTGAAGGTTTTAAGGCATCTCCTTTCCTTTGTCGATGGACTCTTCCAAAGCCTTGCTTCCTAAAAATTTTCCGTAATTATGTGATTCCCTTAAGGATTCCAAAACTCCAGAATGTGTTGCTCCTATATGATCTTGTACCAACTCGATGCCCTCTTGGCAGAGTGTTCCAGAGTGTTTAGTAACTCTGAACTATTCTTCCTCCTACACGGTATTTCTTTCAAAGGTACTTAACCACCTTGAAATTTATTCCTGAGTTTGTGAACTATATTGGTATGCTCTCTTGGCAGTTTCTCTTCTCACTCTACTGATTTCAGACACGTGTTGAAATATTGTAACTACAAAGAGTATTCTAATTATTATTGATGTATTACCCATTAGATCAATCCCCTTTTGTGGATTGATCATGTCGGGCATTGTAAATGACCAAATCCCCTTTTGCGGATTGGTCAAACCCTAATTTTAATGGGCTAAATGAAGAGTCAGTCCCAGAATATATTAACATGATTATAACCACCCAAAATATACTAAAATGGTTATAACCACCCATAATGTGAAGTCATCCTTGCTAGTGAAAACACACCCCAGTTCAATGCTTACTAGTTTGTATAAATAAGAGAGGCTAGAGCCTCATTTGTTCACTCACTCGCTTGTTCATCAGAGCGCAAATTTGGAGCTACAGTTGGAGAAGAAGGAAGAGAGAGAGAGAGGTGCATTCTTGGGAGAGGAATTTCTGTAGTGTTTGGTTTATTCTCTTGGCTTTGTATTGGCTATCTACATTACAAAAGTTTTTGTTGGGTTTTCTCCCCCATGAGGGTTTCCCAGAATAAATGTTGTATCTCTTGTGATTGTGTATTTCTCAGTGATTCTATCGATGCTATGGTTATCTACTGAATTGAAAAGAAACCTAATAATAGATTAAACTCTAACATAGTTTCAGAGATAAGATAAATAGAGAATCTTTCACAAGAATAATAAAAACGTCATAGTTGTCGTACATGAAAATTAGGGCTTTATATTGAAGAATATTTTTATCTTCAAAACCATATAGAAAAGTGCACTCTAACCCAAGGAATTCATTGGCACCTTCAGTGCACCTTTTCAGGGAGTAGATCTCCCATAAAGTGAAACCCTAGTTTTCACAAAGTACCAAAAGTACTAGAAAACTAGAAGTACCAAAGTACCAGAAGTACCAGAAAACCAGAAGTACCATAAAACCATAAGCACGAGTCCAGAAATTCGTCTGTCAAGTTTCAGGGGGTAAAAGTTGGATTTTCAGAAATTTAACTGCACCAACTTACTCACCTCATCTCAGCGCATCTATCCCCTAGATCATAATTTCAAAATTTGAAGTTTGAAAAATTAGGGTTTTCTCATAAAACCCTAATTTTCATTTGCAGTCTTAGAACCAATTGAAGTATCAATGCAATTGCAGTACTAGTTAAAGTTTTAGTCATAGTACCAGTTGCAATCACCCTTGAAGTTTTTAAGAGTTGGTGATCATTACTGCTGCTACCAAATGGTGCCACTACATGCTAATGTCATCAGAGGTATGTACTCACACATGTTTAAACAGTTAAGCCTTAAAGGATATTTGCAGGAGAAGGGATCTCTTGCCATAGATACAAAAGGATGTCATGATCCAACACATTCAAAGGAACAATGCAACTCAAGTTTGATTATTCTGATATGCATCTATTTGTTATGACATTATTTTGATCAGTGTTGCATGTTGAAGCTATGACCATCATACTGACATTTGGTCAAAATTAGAGTCAAGGTATTAGATAGATTGAAGTTGAGATCATAGATTTTACCCTCTAACCCAACCTTCTATCAAGATAATAGATTATCTTAGTACAAGAAGACAGGTTGAATAAAGAACTCGTCATCTTGAGTGAAGGAGACTTGGAAGAAAAACAACACACCCATTCTTGAGGACAAGGTTCTAGGTTCCAGATTTGATTAATTAAGTTGATAAGATTCTAAGTTGCACTTGACAAGTTGATGACTACCACTTTACAAGTAAACACTATAGTTGAGATATCAGTCCTTGAAAATTATTATACTTGGTAGCATGTGAGCATATTGAGATAAATGCTTAATGTAATTTTTTGCCTGATACAACTAACATTTCCTCTAGGAGAAACCTCTTGTGTTAGTTATAGGTTTCCATGGAGGAATGTTTGATCACAACACTATAAGAGTGTTGAAATCATTTCATATTGTATTTATTACCTTTGATCTTTTCTCCAGACAGGCCACAAGTGATAGCTCTAAAAGAGTTATCATGATGATTATTTGTGTTATTGCTTTATCTATTATTATCAAAAAGAGTATTGTTCTTGCTTATTTGTGTTATTGCTTTATCTATTATTATCAAAAAGAGTATTGTTTTTGCTTATTTGTGTTATTGCTTTATCTATTATTATCAAAAAGAGTATTGTTCTTGCTTATTTGTGTTATTGCTTTATCTATTATTATCAAAAAGAGTATCTGAGAAAGGATCATGTGAAGAGACAACTTCCAGGACTAAGAGACAAATGTCGTGAAAAGACTAGATCATAGATTCATAAAATTCTAGGAGATATGAAATCTCCTGGAAGATTCCCTTGTTTCAGTAACAAAGAAGGAAGCTAGTTAGAAAGAATAGGATATGGATTCTTCCGTGAGACTATAAGAGAAGTTAGTATTGACTTCCAAGATTGATCTATATAGATCAAGCATGTTGCAAATGTACAAAGCCTGATGTGTGTCTAGACAATTCTCCCAACAAGAGGGAGAATACTATGATAAAACACTTACTCCAATTATTGAATAAATAGTTCCAGTATTTATGAAGACAATGAGAGAAACCATGATTCATATATAGTATGAGATGCAGGGTGATCAATCCCCATATTTAAAATCAAGTGGCAGTTGTCCCAATACAATAGTTGGGTCATGGAAACATAACTATGATAAAAGATAGCATTACCTCCATGAAATAAGAAGAGCTATCTTCAATATCAGTTACTGAGCCACTCTCAGTCTTAGATGAAGTTTTTTACAACGTTCACGATCCAAATACAGGACACTGTAATGAATTTTGTTCAACTCATGAGTGATTCCATTCAAGGAGAAGTAGTGTTCCATTTGAGTGACCCAACCAATGGGATCTGAGCCATCAAATTTGTTCACCTCCGCTCATGGAAGATGCAGAACATGATGAAAAGGGTTGGATTGAAACTGTTGGGAATTGGAGGAAGCTACCTTCTTGGTTAGAAGGTTGGTTAGATGTGGAATGAATTACAGGAATGGGAAGTTTTTCCAAGACCTTGGAAACAAATTAGTCAAGCCGAGACTCAAGGTGGGATGAAAGCTAGATAGAAAGGTGGGAATTTATATCCTCATTCACTTCCTGTTTCATGTAGTCCATTTTGGACTTGATGTGGGTAGTGACTCATTTTTAAAGGTATTGGTTGTGAGTGGTGTCCATAAGGAGGGGAAAACACATGAAGACGTGGGAAACAAAGGTGGTTGAAAAGGGAGAATGGGTCCACAAAAAAAAAGGCTAAAAAGTGATAGGTATCACTATTATCAGGATGAAAAGAGGAGTCCAATGGAATATGTCCCAAGCAGAGGTGTCGAGAAGGGTCAAGACCATAGGGAAAAAAAATGTCTAAAAAATGATAGGTATCACTGCAATCAAGATGAAAAGAGGAGTCCAATGGGATAGGTCTCAAATAAGGGTGTGAGAAGGCATTGGATTTTTTTTAACTTTTGTGGAATTATACTTTAATATGAATAATATTGTAGTGTTGAAATCCCCAAATTCTTAACATGAAAAAAAAGGTAGTAATTTCTCAACCAAAATGCAGAAGGCAAGGTTGCACGACAAATAAATTGTATGTTCCTTGTTTCTATTGTTTTTGTCCCAAGTTTTAGGTTTTTTTTAGGGTTCCTAAAGATAAGGTTTTCACTATGCTATATATCTCTACTATACATGAGGGGTAAAATAGTAGTACTTGTCCCAATATCTCAGGGCATCGATTAAGGAGGTTAGACTGTACCCTTAGCCATACTACTCGATTACCCAGGTACTAGAGATTATCTTTTCAAGTGTTGTTCTCGGTGGAACTATAGTAGTTATATGACTAATCGGTTTATCTCTGGAGGGCTTCAGGATATCTAAGCCAATATTTATATAGGTGTTGTATGATGTGCTACAACTCGAATGGGTAGAAACAAGGGTTACAAGGGTGGCCAACAATACGTGCTTAAGTACCATTTTCAAGTCCTATGTGTATGCTTCCCCAACTATGCATTTATGTCCTGAATGATAAATCTCTATAGTTTTAAGATGTTGGAACACGTCTCTACCATGAAAAAAAACAACCCACAATTCCTGCCAAGTAAAGTGATCTGATACCACTTGTAAGGTACCATATCTATTATAATAGAAAAAAACTGAAATACTACAAAAAATAACAATGGAACAACACAATATATGAAACCACGACACCAAACATACCTTAATTGATAGGAAACAATGTTCACTTTCCTCTTCGAGGGGGAAACCTCCAATAGAGGAGCACTCTATTACAAAAATATCTAGACAAAACTTCTCATAACTCCTACTCTTATTTATACTAATTTTGTCCTCTAAATATCATTCTAGAGGAAGACACTTCTAGAAGCGGAAGCTTCTATTAGGTCTTCTTACATTGACTTATTCCAATTTATTATATAGGATTTATTAACTAATGTCTTCCTTTATTACATGGAAATGGATTATTCTATCTATGTGAGGGGTTAGGGAGGGTAGCTCCCTAACATGCATCATGGGAATTATTCTCCTCTCACTCTCTCATATATAATAGAGGGGAAGGATGTCCTTTAAGCGGGAAATGGAGTGTGATGTAAAAAAAATTTGAGTGAGAATAACTGACACATCTCTCTCTTCATGGATAAGCTATCAAGATTCTAATTAGCTTCTATTCTTTGCATTTTATATTCTTTTGTATTCCAAACAATCATTAATAGAATCCATGATTAATCGTATTACTATGAATTTTGCAATATCTCTGTGTTTTATTTCATCCCCTCATAAATATGGATCAACTGATGTGATCGACAACTTGAATGCTTGAAAATATTTTGTAGATGTTGATTAATGATGATGATGATGATTAACATCCACTAATATTGAATTGGTCTCTCAAACCTTAAGAGGGTAAGTGATTACTTGTGATTGTTTAGAATTGTGTTTCTGTGCTCGAAAAGCATTAAGAGAAGCTTTCTAAGATCACCATAGTTTTGTTGAGTTAAGAGGTTAGGAAGGTTGGTAGTGTGACCAATATTTTGAAAATGAGATCTAATATTGGTATAGGCTGGACAATCTAAGAGAAAATGATTTTCATCTTCACCATTCTTAGTGTCACAAAGGTGACACACTCTTTCATCCCATGGCGTTTTAGGAATTGACCAATGCCCATTTTCACCATGGAGATCATGAGAATTTGTTCTTATCTGAGAAATGCTTTTTTTTTCTTTACACTTGGAAAAATAGATATATAAGTTTGATCTTCTATATTATGGTTGATTACATGTTTATAATACCTTAATTTTCTTTTTTCCTCTAACTCTTTATCACACCACATTTTCTCCTTAAATTTTGATTTGACACTTTTTTTAATATTATATTTATTCTACAAAATGGTGTCTTCCATGATTCCCCAATAGTTTAGCCAATATCGGTCATCTTTATGCCATCCTCGCTTGAATCGATGGTGGTTATGACTTGATTTTGAAGTAATTTTAGGAGGCCTCTTGTCTTCCATTTTGTTTATCTTGTTCTTATACATTAGGTGTCTAGTCATATCCATGCTCTCAATGGGGGGGATGCTTGTTTCTAAGAGGAGGATGGGATATTGTGTCTTTCCTTTAATTTTGAGATTATAGGTTATAAAATTCTTTTGTATTTGTTCTATCTTTCTCCAGGATTCACGAGAGATACTACATCCTTGGACTTCACATGCATAAAGAATAATAAGTGTAACAAGAGTCTCAAAGAGGATTTTCTTCTTATCCTAACTCCAAGTATCAGTTTATTTACAATTTTTTTCAAGCCCATAATAATCTTTCCATCCTGCAATAATCCTTTTCTCAATGGTATAATTCCAATTGAGATTGTGGTGAATATCAATTCCAAGATATTTGTATGAATTCACTTCCTCCAATTTATTGTTGTCATATACGAAGGTATCATAAGGGATCTTATTGGATTTAATAATCATGACCTAAGTCTTATCAATATTAATAGTCATACCCATATTGGAGAAAAAATCCTTGAGGATTCTTAGTTGCTTTTCAAGATCATGGGGTCTCCTTGCCATAAGAACGATATCATCAGCATAAAGAAGAAGACTGATGACTATACTAATGAGAGTAGGGCCATACTAGTGAGAGTAGCGCCGACACAACCTGTTTTTTCTAAGCAATCTTCTAACTTGTCAATGTAAATGCCAAAAAGGGTAGGGGACAAGGGACAACCTTGTTTGACTCTGATATTGCAGTTAATCTCTTTTGACCAGCCCCGAGTGTTTTTAAACTTAGAAATAAAATTCTCATACATCCTTATTGCAACAACCCTCAACTCGAGATAGACTTTTATCTCTTCCAACTTATTCCAAAGGTTTTTCCTAGGAACCATGTCAAAAGCTTTTCTAAAGTCAACAAAGCAACAGAAAATAAATGTTTTAGTATTGCAGAACTCCTCTGCGTTGATTCTAAAGGTAAGAAGATGGTCCACAGTTGAATGATATCTCTTAAAGGAGGCCTGGCCTTTAGCTCTTTTACCGTGACTTTCTAGCCAAAGGCTAATCTTCTTTTTTAAAATAATTCCATAAAGCTTGGCTAAAATCTGGCTAATCATAATGTTCATACAATTATAGGGAATATTTCTATACCCATTTTTAAAAATAGGAATAATGAGACTTAAAGGTTTAGGGAAACCCTGCTTCACTCCTAAATTGATTACATGTTCTTGATTAACATTAATTTTATGTTCTTGTATTTGCTTATCTTTTATTGAATGAGTGTTGTGTTAAATGGTAAATGTATTGAAAAAAATGAATAATAACAAAATGCATATCAATGTAAATCCATTCTAAGTTAGATCTTTAAATCCCTATAAATTTGTGCTTCTACTTCATTTTGATACCTCTCCCCCCACTTATGTATGGAAAGTCCAGCATAAGTCAATTTACCTTGTATTTATTATTTCTTCAATGTTTTAATGCTTCAAAATATAGCAAGTTACTTTAATAGCTTGCCAATTTTCTTCCATGCCTTCAATTCCTCACTTTAGCTATAATCCTTCTCGAGAGTTACCATCTTCCCATAGTTAACCTATTATTTTTATAGTACACCATTTATACTATAACTCAATGAACCTTCACTGATTGGTAGCGGAGGAAGGAACAAACTAGACAGGGATCAATGTGTCGAGTAAACAAAAACACCACACAGTTTTGTATTATCTAATAGTTAATAGTACAAAAAAATTTGGAACGGTAAGATATAAGTAATTCACTTTGTTAAGAATTTCACTCGAAAAAACTGACATGGCCAGATTGCGGCATACATCATTGTAACCTTCAGAGACAATGGATCAACCTATAGGATACAAAAGTTTGTTCTAACTTTCAGAGACAGTGCATCAACCAATAAGATACAAAAATTTGATGCCATATGCAGATGTTTATATCTTATCATCAATTGATAGACAAAATCTTTACGGCATGAAGCTATTAGCTGTGAGGTGAGGAGGTTTGATTGTGATTTGTTGTTTGAAATGCCTTAATTTTTAACATATACTATTTGAAAACAGATTAATGACTTTTGGCAACATATGCACAAGTATTTTAATCTTATTTTAGACAACATGTGACCACGAAGAAATATATACATGTGGATATAGAGATAAACGAGTCTAAATAATGTCTGATAACGTACCCACTATGATTTCTTGCGCAGGCCACGCTTGTACTCTGTGCCAAATCGAGGAAAATATTAAGCATTAGATCTAAGTTTCTAACGTTATTATGGTGAAATGACACTCCATTATGGTTGGGTTCAATCACCGTAATAATGGAAGGAGCTCTTTAATGACAAACACTCGATTCTGGAGCACCGCTTATTAGAAAGACGTCTGGAGTATATAGTTTGACGGAGTGTTGCCATACTTATCCCTTTACTC
>ML795006.1:28950-40947 GCA_009831015.1 Picea engelmannii | reverse complement strand
TTAGTCGCTTGTTTGTTTACTGTTTTCATTAGTAGTTTAATTTAGATATAAGTTTAATTAGATTTATATTAGATTGTTTAATTTCAGTAAATATATTAGATTGTTTAATTTCAGTAATGTTTATTTCTTTTTCATAAAATATAGAAAATCAAAAAGATTCCTGGCTGTCTTAGGGCAGAAAACACATGAGTTTTGCAGGTTTTAATTAAATCTGTAGGCTGTTTATAATGTACATTTGTGAATAAGTAATATTGCAGCTGGTAATTAGATAGTTGATTTGATTTATTAAAATAGTAATTAGCAGATTGTATATAATAGTTAGAGTAGTCTATAACTAGTTTTAGTTTATTTAGTAGTTTGTTTTAATTAGATTAGTGTGTTAGTTTCTTTTATTTTTAGTTAGTTTGTTTTATTAGATTTATTTAGTTTGTTTGTTTTATTTGTTTTAGCTAGACTAGTTAGTTAAATCAGTTTTTTCTTTGGTTTTCTTAAAGGACCTTAGAGCGACCAACAAAGCCGTTAAACTCGTCAGGGTGGTTCATTCCAAATGGCTTGGTTTATTTAGACAACCCCGGACCGGTTCCACTCTCTTAATTGATGGACAAACATTTTCACCCGTCAACAAATGGCGCTAGAAGGAGGGCCATAACTTAATTAATGGCACGAGGCGGTCGCAAGACTCCTCCCTCACCTAATCGCACACCTATAGTGACTAGAATCCGTTCACAAGATAATATCCCCCCTCAAATAGAAACTACTTCAATCGAAGATCCACAGATCACAGTTGAGCCAACAACCCCTAATCCTACAGGTGGTGATTTCCAAGAGATCATTCGTCAATCTCTTATCAAAACTCACAGTGCCTTAGCTAGTCTTAGGAAATCAAACCGCCCATGGGTTCAACCTTTAGACTTCTCTGATATCAGAGAACAGTTAGGTAACATTGACCTCACTGTGAATTCTCTAGATGCAAATCCAAATCATGCTATAGGAGGATCTGGGATACCTCCTTCACCACCTCCCTCATCTCCTTCCTCTTCTAGAGGAGATTCCTCTTCTGACGAAGGAAATCCACTTTCTCGGCCTTCCACACCCAATTCCCCAATGGCGAATCAGAACAACCCTACTAGACCCTGGTTGGACCAGGATGTTGTAGCTGTACCTGGAGCCCAGTACCCTTTACCCAAGCACCCGGAGAAATGGATTCCTAAGTTTGATCCCGATTCAAAACAGATAGCAGAAGATCATATCAAAAAAATTATGTTAGCCATTAGACTCCGTAATGTTGAACATGAAGATGTTGTCTGTAGGTTGTTACCTTACACCTTTGAGGGTAATGCGTCCACTTGGTACTTTGCCCAATAGCCCCATACCATAGTGTCTTGGGAAAAGTTTGAGTCATGCTTCTTGGAAAAATTCAGAGATGGCAAACCTCCGGAAGTCTTGGTCATGGATATTTCAAGCTTAAAAATGAACTCAAAAGAAAAAGTTAAAGATTTTAATCAAAGATTATTGACCCTTAAAAATCAAATCCCTACAGATTCTATGCCTGCTGAGAGTCTTGTAATAGCTTACTACACTAAAGCTCTACATCAAAGTATAGCTATTTGGGTTAAACGATAAAAAAAGGCCACGTTGTTAGAAGCCTTTGAAGAGGCTACTCAGATTGAAAAAGATATACTTATTCTTAAAGATTCTTCTAGCAACGAAACTGAGACTGTTTCTTCTTCCAAGAAGAAGATTGAAATTCTCACCAGACCTACACAAAGCAAAACACAATCTGAAAACTCTGATTTGGAAAATTTAACCAAAGTTGTACAAAAATTATCTAATCAAGTTATAGATTTAAAAAGGTCGACTGAAGAAGCCTCTTCGAGTAAAGGACCCTACAAACCTCCTTTTCGAAATCCTTTTCCTGCCAACCGGCCTAATCCAAACCCCAAAGGCTTGAACCTAGAAAGTTTGCAAT
Source organism: Picea engelmannii (assembly GCA_009831015.1). Lineage (NCBI taxonomy): Eukaryota > Viridiplantae > Streptophyta > Pinopsida > Pinales > Pinaceae > Picea > Picea engelmannii. Next base: position 38,978 of record ML795006.1, on the reverse strand, counting down.
GTGCTCTCCAGACAATTCTAGGAGCCCAAGATGACTTGATGCCTCCTGACATCCCTCAAGAGGAAGTCGAGAAGGAAACAACTCAAGAAGAAGAGTCTTCTCCAAACATCTTTGGACACTTCTCGGATGGTATCTTCCAAGCTAACTTCGAGACTGTTCACCCTTACAACACTAGGAGCAAGACAACAAACAAACCTCATGCCGAGAACACTACAACTTCACCTCCAAAGCCATCTAAATCAGTAGAAATTAAACAAAGTAATGCTGGCCCTAAATTAGATTATGATGTTGTTGAAGATATTAAAAAATTACGGGCTAACATTTCTATTTATGAGTTGTTGAAATTTCCATTTTTGTTACAGAAGATGTTGCAAAATATTTCAGACAATGTCAAGAATGGTAATTCAAATGGTAATAAGGTTGTGCAAAGAAAAGCTCCGCAGAAGACTTCCACAAAAAATAATCCTTATCCTCAAGATAAAGGAAGCCTTCCTGTACCTCCTGTAAATAATGTAAATAATGTAAATAACACAAGTAATGTAGATAAAGTAGCATTAGAAAATGTGAGTAAGAAACCACAAGCTACAACTCTAAATACTCGCAAGAATGTACCTCCTTTTCTTTTAACTTTCGAAATCTTCAACAGAAATGTGCATAATTGTATGGTTGACTCAGGAGCATCATCCAATGTGATGCCCTGGTCTGTCTGCCAAAAGATTAACGCCGAAGTGGAGCCATCTTCTTTGAAAATCATACAACTTGATCGAACAGATGTTAAAGTTATAGGCGAACTGAAAAATGTATTGATTAGATTATCGTCTAACCCAAAGGTTCATCAGGTTATTGATATATTTGTGGTGGATATTCCAGAAGTGTATGGTCTATTTTTAAGCAGGGACTGGTCGGAGCAGCTACATGGTTACTTCGTGACGGACTGGTCTCACTTATGGCTTCCATAAAATGGTACGCCCAACAAGATCAGGGTGAATCGTGAGCGTCACCTCAAGTTCACGGTAACAGACTTGAATGACACAAATGAACCATACATACCTCCTGTCGATTCACCTGAAGTCCAAGGGATGGACACCTTCTTTAGAAATTGCATGGCTGAAGCTTCACCTATCAACCATCTGAAACAACAGTCCGAGATCGTGACATGTACGCAACCAACAACTTCTATGCAACAATATCATGAACCCGATGGAAATCAAATTTGGTCTCTATATTTCGATGGTTCCAAGTCTAAAGAAGGAGCTAGTGCAGGATGCATCATTATCGATCCGGCAGGTAACAAAACATTATTGGCTTGTAGGTTAGAATTTCAATGTACTAACAATACTGCAGAATATGAGGGTTTACTGCAAGGTCTCAGAAAAGCCTTGGATATGCACATTCAAAATCTGGTTGTATTCAACGACTCTGAGATAGTGGTTAGGCAGGTAAGAGATTCTATACAATGTCTTTCCCCGCATCTCAAATATTACCAGTCTAAGGTATGGAGTTTAATGGACAAATTTTTTTATTTTAATATAAATTCCATCCCTAGATTAAATAATGCTGAAGCAGATCTACTAGCTAATGTTGCCTCTAAACTTCTTCCTACAGAAGGCTTATCCCCAAATGCATTCTCCGTGGAGTTATTGTTTCGACCATCTGTTCCCGACAATATCACAAACTTGAGAGTATTTTATGATGATCAGCAAATCATTAGCTTTCTGCACATGGAAGAAACTTTTCAAGGCGTTGTAATAGATGAACAAACACACGACGACAATTTGCACGACTTTACGGTAATACCTAATCCGAATTCTTCAGAAGCTCTATCGGACATGGTAAATTTCATACCTAAATCTGTTGTTAGACTAGAAAAGTTTTATGATTTTGAAGATAAATTTAAAAAGACGGTCAATTGCAATACAAACAGTTCCTCATTGTCTCGTGAAAAAGTCAATTTAGGGACTAGTGAAAATCCTCAGTGTATCAACTTAGGCTTGGGATGTTCTAGACAAGAAAAAGATTCTTTTGTTAAATTATTTAAAGAATTCAAGGATGTCTTTGCATGGACTTATGATGATCTTAAAACGTTTGATCCTAATATTATACAGCATGTCATCCCGATGAAGCCCCAAACCTTACCCTTCCAACAGAAACTGAGGAAAATGCATCCTAAACTAGAACCGACCGTACAAAAAGAATTGAATAAACTCCTAAGTGCTAAAATAATTTTTCCTGTTAGACATACTCAATGGGTATCGAACCTCATCCCAGTGTGGAAGAAAAATGGGGAAATTCGACTATGTGTCGATTTTCGAAACCTCAACAAAGCGTCCGACAAAAATAATTATCCTATCCCTCCCATGGAACAGATCCTTCAACAAGTATCTGGTTCCGAGAGGCTATCCTTACTGGATGGTTACTCTGGATACAACCAAGTCTTGATGTCTCCGCCAGACCAATTAAAAACTACCTTCCGTACCCCATGGGGCACTTATGCTTATCACAAAATGCCTTTTGGGTTGATTAATGCCGGTGCTACCTTTCAGAGAGCAATGGACATTTCTTTTAGAGGCTTAATCAATCACTCCGTAGTAGTCTACTTAGATGATGTGACCATTTATTCTAAAAACAAAGACGATCATCTAACTCACTTACGAGTCGTTCTGCTACGATGTCGTAAATACAACATCTCCTTGAACCCTAAGAAGTCCATCTTTGCAGTAGAATAGGGTAAATTACTAGTATTCATTGTGTCTAGTGATGGAATGATTATTGACCCCGAGAGGAGTCAAGTCATCGCTAAACTTCCCCCACCTACCTCCAAAAAATCCATGCATTCTTTCTTAGGCCAAATTAATTTCGTGAGAAGATTTGTCCCCAGTTTCTCTGAAATGGTCAGACCTCTCCAGAACCTGATTAAGAAAGACACCCAATATCACTGGGGATCCATAGAAAACCAAGCTTTCAATGCTATAAATAAGGCCATAATAGACGCTTCGTCTCTCATGAGCCCTGATTTCTCTCAAGACTTTACAATCTATACGTTTGCCTCTGATCGTTCCTATGCCGCAGTCCTAACTCAGAAGAATTCCGAGAACAACGAAGTACCGATCGCCTTTATGAGCTCTTCTTTCAAAGGTGTTGAACTTAACTATCCAATAGTCGATCGGCAAGCCTACGCTGTCTTCAAGGCAGTTAAGCATTTCCAGTCATATCTTTTGAAGTCAAGGACGAAGGTCATTGTCCCCTACCCTGTCGTAAGGAACTTGTTAGTGCAAAAGGAGTTAGGAGAGAAAAGAGCCAACTGGGTCACCTCCTTGCAGGAGTATGATTTAGAAATCACCCCAGCACAGATCATGAGAGGCCAAGGGTTGTGTAAGTTGGTTGTTGATTCAGAAACTAAACATCAAGAAGATAGTGATACGTCAGACCTGGATCAACGTGATCAGAGTTTGATTTGTTGTGCACAAAACCTCGTAAGTCCTTGGTAAGATGATATTAGACACTGTCTTCAACATGGATCAGCACCCCGCCACCTTTACCCAGCCAAAAGAAGAGCGTTGAGACTAAAGTCTGCCTCCTTTCATCTAGTTAACGGTATACTGTTTCGCCAGAATTTTGACGGCATACTGATGCATTGTCTTGAAAAGGATGAAGAAGAAAGAGTCTTGCTTGAGTTGCATGCAAGAGAAGTTGGTGGTCACTTCGGTGGCGAAACCACTGCTCATAAGGTTTTAAGAGCCAGTTATTATTGGCCGACGCTTTTTAGAGACGCCCATGCCTTGTGCCATAAATGTATCATTTGTCAAAAAGCATCAGGGCGATTGCAAAAACCAGCCTTCCCCTTGCAACCCGTTTTAGTCGATTCTCCTTTCCAGCAATGGGGCCTTGATATCATTGGTCCTATTAACCCTCCATCTTCACAACAGCACAAGTATATTGTGACAGCCACTGATTACTTTACTCAATGGTCTGAAGCCGCCGTGCTAAGAACTGTTAACACAAGTCAGGTGATCACTTTTCTAAACTCGAATATCATCACTCGTTTTGGTATCCCTGATTGTCTAGTCTTTGATAACGCTTCATACTTTTCTTCTCTTGAGATGAGTGAGTTCGCCTTAAAGAAAGGAATAAATCTGAAGTATTCTGCTATTTACTACCCCCAGGGCAACAACTTAGCAGAATTGACAAACAAGAACTTGATCAAAATTATCAAGAGAACCGTGGCTGAAAATCACATGAACTGGCACAATGCACTTCTAAATGCACTGTGGGATGATAGGGTAACACCCAAAGCCTTTATAGGTAATTCCCCCTTTTTCTCATTTATGGAAGAGAAGCCATTCTGCCACCTCACATTCTTCTTCCTTCGCTCCAATTGTCACAAAAAGTTCAAGAAGAAGATTGTCCTCCTTTAGTAAGTCGTATTAACGCTTTGATGAAGTTAGAAGAAGTAAGAACCGAAGCTAAGCATAAGTTAGACCAACATCAACAACTGATTAAGAGATGGTTCGATTCTAATTCTGCTTCTGATAGGAATTTTGAAGTAGGCGATCTCGTCTTAAAGTGGGACAAACCACATGAAGGAAAGCATGAGCACACCAAGTTTCAAGATTTGTGGCTTGGGCCATTTTTGATTGCTGAAAAGTTGGGTCCTAGTTCCTTTCGATTGCAGAATCTTGAAGGGCAGCTTGACGCCTATCCGGTGAATAGCCAAGCCCTGAAAAGATACTTCGCTTGATTACTACCCTTGTATATTGTGTAAATATTTCCTTTTGTTTTTATTTTGCCTTTGTTTTTGTTTCTAGTTTTGATTTGAATTGATCAGTTTTTTGTGTTTTTGAAACATATGCATGCATGTGTACTGATCTATTCAGACTAAGACCATGGGAAAATTTCTTTGCTGAAATAACTTGTGAAAGGTTGTACGAACATCAGTGATATATTTCTAAAAATGATATTTATGTTGGAAAATTTCGCTGTTTGAAAGAAGTTTACTAATTTCAATCTCTGAGCAAAGTTTGTCATGATCATCTAATATCTTTTTACGCTATCCCTTTTCTGTAAAGGAATGACTCAAAAAGATATATCCCTGTCATAGCAAGTTGTTTTAGAAATAAAACATTTCCGGAGCTGGATAAAGGACAGTATCAAAAAATTTTGATGAGGTCTGAAAAAATGATAAAATATCAAGATTTTTCAGCATCACCCCGCTCAGCTATACACAAAAGAAAAACAAAACAAAAATATTAATAAGAGTTGTGGGAAGTGTTTGTAAACCCGTCGGGATACTGAACAAGTCTGCTAGCAGCGGGTAAATGCAAGCATGGCGCCAAGACAACTTCGTCGGGGTACTGAACAGGCCCGCTGGCAGCAAAGCAATGTCGGGTAAATGAAAATCTGTAAAAAAATATAAGAAACCTATTTAAAGTCCTTTATTCTGATCTAGAACTTCTTGACAGGATACAGATGTTAGAGTGGGTTAAATGGAAACCCTGTCGAGGCTATGGATGCCTACTAGCAGCAGTGGCCATGCCAACAGTATCGAAGATTTTATCATTAATATCGTGACTTGCTGATCTTAGGACTGTTATTAGTTTTCATCTTTTAAAACATCGCTGGAAAAGATAGTAAATGATGATGTTTGTACGATTTTCTGGTGGTTGTTTTTGAGTTGAATTTTTTCTTCGTCGTCCCAATCTGAATTTGTTTCTTTCGACAGAGATAACTGCTTCTACCAGTGTGTCGCCATTGTTTGCAGCCAATTCAATTTTTTCAATTTCCCTAAAAGCTGCCTACACCTATGTCTCTTGAACTTCAAATTTCTATCGCATTTTGCAAACATAAGACATTTTTATTTCATGCGACATTTGCAAATTGGTTTCGATTTATTTTTTCACGACTGAAAGCGTGAAAACTCCTCCATCGTTATTTGGACTGTCATAGTCTTTTATTGATATTCTGAAAGGCACTTTACCATTGGTTTATCATCTGGCTGAAAAGATTCTTTCAAACTATGTCCATTTTCCTACTCTTACTTTGATTGCGCAACTTGACTTTTATTTTATTGATAAGGCATTGAGCATATGAATTATACTTAGTTATATAAGGGTCATGGTAAATCTTGTTTTATATGATGTGATCCTTACTATTATAAGCCCTTGGTTTATCGATTTTATGAAATCTCTTGTCACAATGTTTTATAAACTTTGATTACATATTATGCAACAAGCGCATGAGTAACATATGAGTTTGATTTTATATTGAATGGCAATAGTTTGAAGTTATGCAATGGCGCATTGATTAAACTTTTGGGTTTTTATTTTATGGTTTGAATTATTACTTGGCGTATGTTTGATTTATGGGTTTGATTTTACGTTGAACATTCATGGTTTCAAACCATAGATTGGCACATTGGTATATTATCATTCACCGTTTAAAACTTGGGATGGGTGAATATTTTGGTTCATGTTATGATTGATGGAACATTGTTGTACTCTACCATTAATGTTTTGCATGACGGTGAACTAACCCACCAGCTTCGCACGTGCATATTGATTTTCCTCCCCTTTCATCGTTCTCAGCTGTTAGCCCAAACGATTTTTCTCCTGTGTGTTTATCCGAACCCTACCATGTGCTCGCACCATGGCTCTGGTCGTAAGGGTTGAACCCAATGGTGGCCAGGCATTGTTGATGTTCGATGGTGCTTACAGTGACCTTGAGGAATTTGGGTGGCTCCCGTTCATACGAAAGTTTGATGGATATAACCCTTGCGTGGCTCGGCAATTCACATTAACCTTTGATGGCTGCCGAGCCAAGGTTGGGGATGTGCAATTGGAAATGGATGAGCAATTTCTCAGTTTAGCTACCGGTCTGCCTGCTGTCGGGAAAAGATGGTCAAAAAATTGCAAAGTGGAAGATGTCCCATGGACATTTCTCTTCCAGTCCTGAAGAGTGAGCTCCTGCGACAAAGGTTTGCCCGCGAATATGCTAAAGCAACGATGGCATGACTTGTTGATGATAACCAAGCAATTTATCACCTGCGAGGGCAGGTATGGTTTCGTGTTCTTGTACCACCTTCGGCTACTTATGGTTTTCATGGGCTATGAGCTTAATATGCCTTACTACCTGCATAGGAGTCTGTTTAAAATGTCTAAAATATACAAACGAAACCAGGCCGATAACAACCTATTTCATTTTGGGTTAATTAAAATGCTCATGGTTTATAAGTTGGGGTTACGCCGAGACTGTTGGAATGATTTTCTTATTCGAAATAATTTTGAGGACTCAAGCCCACCACAGGTTGACAAACCTGTGGTGAGCGAAAGCAAGTCAGTACCCCCTGTGCCTTACAGTGCTCTGTTACCTAAACCCTTACCTGACTCGCCTATTGACCTACCCAATTCCGTCACCCAGGATGTGGAAAATGTTAAACCTGCGGCTAAAAGGCCTAAGGCAAAACCTATTGCGAATTCCAAAGGCAAGAAGAATGCCCGGTTAATCTCTCGCATGGAAAGAAACAAACCGAGACCTCCTGTCAACCCTGACCCTATCATGGTGAGTGAAGATTCTGACTCAGAGGTTGAACGCTACCTGGCAAGTGAGTATCCCTATTCTGAAGGTCTGTGTGACAAACCCTCATACGATTTTGTCAAAAACCTACCACCTTGCTTGCAAAATGATCCTAATTTTCCCGGCATTAAAATGCCTTGTGAAAACCCTGGTGACTCGTCAAACCCCCCTCCTGTTCTAGCCGAACAAGCTGCTCCACCATGTGATCAGTGTGGCTCATGGTTAGAAAGGTATTACCTCGACGTGCCAATGTTGCAGTCCAGAATTCATGCTATGGAGGATCAAGTTGCAAATCTCACCAGTCAAAAGGAAAAGATGCCATCCACTGATAACAAACAACGAACAACAGGTTCGATTTTGTTTAAGAACGTGGAGTCGGCTACAGCGGTCGTCAATTCAAAATTGGCATAGCTCGAGCAACCTCACTGGTATGATTATCACCTGTTTATATGATAAACCCACAACTCTGTTTACACCATGGATTTGCTTTGTCACATAAGCATGCATTATTGTATATAATTTTGTTTTGATAAATTGAATTTCATTATTGTTTTAAGTTTCGATTGGATTTGGCTTTAATTCGATTGATCGTGGGATAGATTTGACTGTTTTAATTTAGCTTCAATTGAAAACTCTATCGATTATTGAAGTTGTTTCTAAACACATGCTATTTTTGGTATTTAAATTTCAAACACAGTCAATGATTCGATTCGAAATTTGTTATAGTCTATACGATGTGGTTGACAATAATGGTTAGTTGTTGTGATTCCATGTCTTATGATCAATTCAAATATCATTCTGTTAAGGCATAACCAAATTGCAAATAGATATGAGTCATAACTGTTATACTCAACTAATCGATTCGCATTGTTTGACCATGGTAGCAGCTCGGTTCATATTGCAACAAATATATTGTTTAAATTTGATTTGTTGAACGAAAATGATCATGCCCAGGATTACGATTTGTTTCTATATTTGACTCAGTCACGATTCGATTCGATTGATTGTCCAGTTTACAATTATCACCTTTGTCAATTTGTGATGGTTGTGATCGTTATTGTGATCCTGTTTGTTGACTGTGTAAAGGCCCAACGACCGAAATCTATGGCGAAGTTTTATGTTGTTATGCATGTTTCATTTTGATTGTAATCGTAACAGCCTTTCCGTATTGGCATTTGATTAAAACAATAGGAATCTTATACAACAGTAACAAATCGAATATGATTGAGTTTGATTATGATTGTATCAATTATGATTGTGTTACATCGTATTTTATACGATATGATTTACCATTGATTTCGTCTGTTATGAAACAATCCTGTTATGGTTTGACCATATTTTATGGGAAAATAAAAACAGAGCATTCTTACCCTATTTTGACTGAATCAATTTTCAATTTTGTTAGTTTGGATGATAAACTCATTGGAATCATAGTGATTCGTTTTGGATATTTATTAAAAGAAAATTAAATGGATTTGATTCTTTTGAAAAGATTTCATTTGATTGTTATCTGGTCCTGTATGCTATTTTAGACTAGCTACAGAATCAGATGATTCTGTAGCTGAGTCTATAGGATCAATTTTTTAGTGTTTTGTTACTGAAATATCTTTCTAATTTGATATTTGTGTTCTATTGCAGGTAAATTCGAAATCGCAATTGAGTTGATGAGTAGTTAGGGGATATTTCAAAGATTTCACTTGCATTTCATTTTCTTAGTTTTGGTGATTTTGGGATATCTCCCAGATTATGTAAAACAATTTGATATTATCCACAAGGAGGTTTTACCTTGTGAAGAAACCTATATATACTTATGATTTTTGTAATAAGAGACATCCTCATTCGTGGGAAAATAATGATATGATGATTTAATACAGACTGAAGCAGAATTTGGTGTTTTGTCACAGCTTTAGCTTCTCAATATATCAATATTTTGTTTCATGTTGTGTATATCAATTTGTATCTGGTTTATGACTACTTTAGCTATCTAAATCAAATGCAAATGATATAATTTTAATCATTGTAATTCATATCTAGTTTCTTCCAAGTGTATAAAAGACATAACAATTGTCTAATTCAGTTTTTGAATGACAGGTTTATCTTCTTCATGAATTGAATTGTTAAATATAATTCTTTGCACAACAGGTTTCCCTTATTGCAGAGATTTATAATCATAAGATTGTTATGATTTTTTATGTCTTGTTTGTCCTGTAAACACTTCAAAGAGCAGCACATCCAATCGTTTACGAGAAGATCATGGACTAACCGGTACGAGTTTCCTTCCTTCGACCAGCTTTGAAGCCATCACACACAGGGCAAACTTGGAGCGTTTCCAGGTCAGTTAGTCGCTTGTTTGTTTACTATTTTCATTAGTAGTTTAATTTAGATATAAGTTTAATTAGATTTATATTAGATTGTTTAATTTCAGTAAATATATTAGATTGTTTAATTTCAGTAATGTT
>ML795005.1:392135-415755 GCA_009831015.1 Picea engelmannii | reverse complement strand
GCTGTATGTATCTCTTTCTTTCTGATGGGTCCAAGGGTGTAGTAACTTTCAAATCTCCAACTTCAGTTATCATCTCCCTCCTCTTCAATTTAATGATCACCTGGTTATCAAAATCCCATTCCAGTCCCATCAGTGTTGGATATGGTTGACTATCATCTATGATCTCAATAACCTCAAAGTTTGCCACACTGCGCACCCCATTTGTGTTCACAAGTACTCCTGTCAAATGACCAATCGATACTATTTTGTGCTGATTCACGAGCCTTAACTGAACAAGAGACCATACTATCTTAGGTTTTCCCACATTCTCCCATGTCTTCTTGGGTAAAACATTCATGTCGGACCCCAATTCTAAGATCACATTATCGACATCATACTCCGAATTTGCATACTGAATTTGAATTCTCCATTGGTCCTCTTCTTACGCAGTACCTGATTCACCACTCTCTGTGTGATAGGAGTTTCTCGTCCTCATGTGTAGTGATAAATCATGTCATAGAGTGTACTTATCACAGTCTCATCTTTCATTAGATCTACACAACTTCTCAGGAATTTTGTTAGCGTACTTACCTTTCCAGTTGGTTTCTCAAGTACAATGTGATATCCTACATGAGGGGAAGATGATGTTGATGCTCCCAAATCCTATCCAAGTACCTCTTTTCTTGCACTATGATATGTCTCCTTTTCTTCCTGAGGATCAAAGGTTGGCATAAGCCCTGCTAAATTCCTTACCCATTGCTCTGTCTTCTTCCCTCCATTCGTCATATCAACTCTTGTTCTAACTTCTCCTTTCCTAACAAATGCTATACTTGTCCCTCCGTTGCGTTCTTTGGCTGATATTTTCTGCACATTCTGATTTGGATTCTGGTTCTGGTTCCCTCTTGCATGCCATTTCACAACTGGTTGAGGAAAATTTTCTGTCGCATGATCCACTGGTCTGTAGTATGTACACGTTGTACATGGATATGGGAAATCGCAAGCTAAGTGTCCCGATTGATTACAATTATAACATATTATTGATCCTCTTCCTCCTCTACCAAAATTTCCTCTGCCTCGACCTCTGCCAAGGTTTCCTCTGTTCCCTTGATTAAATCCTCTTTTATTATTATATTGCGGACCACCCTCTTCTGTTGCAACATTCTCCTCCTGAATCCTGTACATATCTGAAGTGCACTCCCTCATCAAATCGAACATGCAGAAATCCTTCTCTTCATGTCCCACAAACTTGAAAAAGGTGCAAAACAAGTTCCTTGGTGTAATTTGATACTTCTATAGTAATGGACATTCAGTTGGGTGATGGACCCATTTCTTAAATATCTTGCAATACCCTCCTCCTGGTAATGGATTCGATGCTCCAATTTCCAAATACTGTATGAATGATGGGAATTCATCCTTTTGATGGCCTTCAATCCTACACTTGGCACACCAGACTTACCTGTGTTTCTCCTTCCCTTTTGTAATTTCTTCCCGTTGAATCATTAGTGCAACCAACTGTGTCTGAACTTGCACCATTCCTCCACTATCTCATACAAGGTATGATTGCAATTTCATTGCAATTTCTAGTGCCTTGAGCTGTGACACAACCTTTTGTTGTATCAATGGATTGCAAATATGTGGTATATGTCCTGCAATAAACCATTCTTGATGTTGTTGATCCAAGATCAGAAAAGTTAGTCTACTCATCAGATCCTTGAACATTTGATCGATGTCCCATACTGACTCTGTTTGTACCTGTTTAATCTCCTTCAATTTTGTGATGTACTTCAACTTCGACTTTGGCTTCTTAAAATATTTTAGCAACACTTGTATTATCTCTGCTAATGTCCTGGCATGTCCTGTAGGTGTAGTACTCTCCAGCTTCATGTACCAGACTAGCGCACGACCTCTAAATGTTGTTGCTAATTGCTCAGTATTCACTGCCTCATATTGGACGTTCTTAGTAGCCCAAATTGTCTCGCAAAAAAAAATATATTGTTCTGGGTCCTCTGACCCCACTCCCTAGAACTTAGGTAGTCTAAGGGTGTTGTCTACCCCTACCATGTTGATTTATGTAGTCCCTCTTCTTGGTGATGCTGGTTGAATCTGACTCTGCGCATTGCTTCCATTGCTCTGATTGCTACTACTCTATCCTCCCATGATAACTATAAGTTCTTTTGATAAGTCTTCAATTGTTATATGTGATTGTGGTGACACACATGGGGTCATGGATTCGACACAGGATCCCGTTTGAGTAGGAGTTAGCGGTTCTTATATTACTGGACTGGACTAAAACTCCTCTTCCTCTCCTCTTATGTCTGGTATCTCCATGATTTGGATTATTGTGAAAGGTCCTCTCCCCTCTAGCTCACTGTGCGATTCTCCTTTCCTAGCCCTAGTCTTTTGCCTCTTGTACCTCCTTCCTATACACAGTTCTCCAAACTCTTCTTCTTCCTATGGTATACCTTCTTTAGCTCTTCACATCCTCAGTCCCTCCCTTCCTTATTTATCGCTTCCTCTCTTGTCCTCAAACTATCCTCTTGTCATCCCCCAGTTACCCTATGTGTGCGAACCCCCCTAATAGTTAGAGTGCATTGTCATTATGCACTTGTCACATAATAACATATTTATCCACATACCTAATTATTTCATGAACTTTCCGCACGAACCTTTGAAAAATTCCTTTTCTGCAACACTGTATGATTGGGTACAATCTGCTGCAAATTCTGTAATATATCCTCCTAGTATGTTATCCAACCAGAACTAAACTGTGCGAGTAGTCAAATTACTTACCGAATTCAGTTGTCTTACCAACTCAGTAGTCCAATTCCTCGGCTCTGCATCTCAGTACCTCCCAGTATTATCCACTAATATTTCTAGCCACTCAGTCCGAATAATTGGAAATTTTCATGCAGTTCTGTATACACATACCTTTGCATACATTGCTTGTCACTCATCTGAGGGTTTCTATTCTCTTGTCGAGAAAACTCGCGTTCCTTCCTTTCCAACCATTCCGAGATCGCTTTCTTAGCCGACCTCCAAAACATTCCCTTAATCACAAAATCTGATTCCTAGCAACATAACCATTTGTTGGCGTTGTGCGTGGTTTGTAAGACCACAAGTTCGAGTTATCGTTTGACAAAAGAAACCCTTTAGACACCAGCCCTTTCGGCATCACCTGCATGCGCAGATGAAGTCTCACCCTAGGTGTCTATTGGGACTGTAAAAACCAAGTTTCTGCAGTGGTGAGGGAACGAGAGGTTATTATTCTATTCATTCTTGACTATCTGTTCTATGCATGTTATTCCATAAGTGCTCTTATTCTATTCCTTAGTGGACCTCAAGTTCATATTACCATTATATTCCAGATCACTATATAAACTCATTACTGTAACAGTCATACTACTGCACCATGAAAACACATAAGATAAATCTACTATAAAATGCATCAGACAAACTGCATAAACAATCACACAAAATACACGCAACACAAGATTTAACATTTTTCACCCAACTTTGGGCTATGTCCACAATGCCTGGCTTCTTCATTATGCATTGGTAATTGCTTCAGGCTTACACACTACGCTTACAAATATATATCATGATTATCCTTCTCTCCTCTTATCCTAGTCGTTCTGCAGTGCAAGCCTCTCTCTCTCTCTCTCTCTCTCTCTCTCTCTCTCTCTCTCTCTCTCTCTCTCTCTCTCTGCATCATCTCTTACATTTAGACATCGATTCCTATATTCAACAGAACAAAACCATACAATACTTTTCAGAGAAATTAACACTTAGGAACCCAAAAAAATATTAGGAAGAACCCCTCTTCTCCCAACCCATTACATATTTATACATACAATCTAGGGCTTAAAACCCTATTTTGTTCATCCCAAATCCTTATTAAAATGTATGACTACTCCAGTTGACTAGATGTTTGGACTCCTTTTCCGTTTGCATGTTATTTTTCTTCTATTCTTCTTGCTTGTGTGCATCCTTCTATATTTAGAATGTCAAGCTGTCATCCTTCCTTTTTGTTCGCTTCCTTCTCCATCTTTATTCTCTGCTTTATTCCTTCATTTTATTCCTCTATCTATGCATTGTCCCCCTTCTTCTTATGCACCCTCTGTTGTGCAATTATTCTATACTTAGGATTTTTATCAAAACTGTATCCAAAATGGCCTGTCCAACACTCCACCTAAGACTTGAAGAACTTAATCAACCCAGAATGCAGAACAATCTAGTTTGTCCGCAAGCGCATCCAGAGCATGACACTGTTTGGTGGTGTGAGTAGGGGACCCACAAAACTCACAGTAAATTGTGTTTGGGACATGGGTGTATTTTTGGAGGATTGGGAAATGTTGAGAGGGGTTCCCATGACTTTGGTAGATTTCATAATAATCATTATTCTAAGAACTCTGATGGTTTGGGAAGGCATGGTACTATACCGGGCCACAAAAAGGTGCAACAACTGTGACTTGTGCAACTCCCCCTGATGGTCCCACTCTTGGGGGAACCATCGGTGTTGGAGGAGGTCCCAAACCCCGCATTTTGGGACATTCCATCGTTGTATTCCCTTTAGTGTAACAACCAGTACACCAAACTTGTGGGTGGGCTACTCTAGGAATGGTCAGTTCTTGAATCTTATTGGTCAAGGCATAAATCTGGCCTTGCATTTGTGTAATATTATAGTCATCGGGTGGTCATGTTACCCACAAGATGCTAGGATACCCTTCCATCACCTCAATTTTCATGTCCTATTCTAGAGGTTCTCCCAGTGTATTTATACACTGCTGGGTTAAAGGAATATACATTTATGGTAAATTTCACTGGATAAACCATTCTTGTTGGTCATTTCCATGAATGGGGTTGGCCAATTTCCCTATCACATATTTGAATCTTTGGTTATACTCCCAAGAAGATTCTTTGTCTCTCTATTTGATTTCTTGTAGTTTAGAAAGAGCTTGTTGCTCGGACTGGGGTAGTTTAAATTCAAAGATAAGTTTTTGTTTGACTTGGGGTAAAGGAAATGGTTACCCCTGGGGTTCCCTGGTTTGATGGATTTCATATACCATTTTAATGCCCAAACCCTTAACATGTTCTAGAACTCCACTAGTTTATTAACATCCAAAGTTTCACGAGACCTTTACCCCAGAATTCTAGGTATCGGGTGAGGGATCCGATGTGTTGATGCACCATGAGAGGAGTTGGGGATCCTATCAAGATAAATCCTAGGGGTCTTGGTTGAGATAACCCTAAATATGTTGCCAAACTACTGCTACTGGTACCACTCGACTTGTTGGACTAGAATGAGGAGAAATGACAGAATTTATAGGAGAGTTTATTGTAGAATTTACCGGATTGGAAGATTGCATTGAGGGAATGGGCGATCCAGGGCCGGTTCCAGAGTCTTTGGGACACAATTATTTCACCTGGGGGGTCACATTAGGAGGCCATATCATATCAGGTCCTTTCACTTCTTTGGGTGATGCAGGGTTTGATTCTCCTGCAACTTTTGCGGAGGTTACAACTAGTTCTTGATCCTCAGTGGTAATCCCAATCTTGATGCTTTCTTCTTAATTTCCTTCATCTTGATGACTGTCCCTAGAAATATCATCTTTCTCTACCAACAAAATATTTACCCATCGACTGACCAACCTTCCATGTAAATGCAACTCTTTCAACTTCTATAACTCTCTTGTAATTCTCTTCTTGAGGCTGATCTCCTTACGTGACTGATCATGCCTCTTCATCAACTTCCGCATCTACTCTTGCCATCGCTTTTCAAGAACCACAACCCTTTTCCGAGACTTTCTTTCTCTGGCACTCCTCGCACTGTGACCTCCAATGCTTCAAGAAATTTGTATCCTAACTCATGGATCCTCGCCCGAATCACCCACCCCTCATGCACAAAGGGTTTACTCTGCCATTTCAACCAAAGAAACTGATAACATTCCTTCCTCCACCAACAAGATCTTCATCCACAATGGAATTTATCTTAGTAATCTGTTTCTAGATCCCTCGTAAAATACTACTTCAGCCTTTGAGAATGACTAGTGGTTTTTGTGGAAAATTCATTGATGTATCCTTCTAGGGTACCTTGGACCCAAAAGTCCACAGCTCGACAAAGTTGGTGATCCAAATTGTGAAGAGCAATGAGATGATCAACCGTCCAAATAAATATTTTCTTGACACAATTTTTAAATTCCAGTGCTTCTTGCAACTGGTCAAGCCACTGGGAGACCTCCTTTGGAAATCAGATCCAAAATATTTCATACTAATCACTCGCTGGTTCAGAGTAAAATAATGCATCCTTCACAGTCCTCAAACATTTTTGTCATAACTGAGTTTCTTGAAAGATAAAATCATCACACCCTCTTTCCCACCATCTTTCAATGTCATATTTAAAGATGTGATGTTGTGTCCTCTGAAAACTTGCTAAAAAATCGGGTCCTAGCAACAAAACCATTTTTTAGTGCAAATTTGGAGACCAGGGTTCTCAAAGGTTACCAACAAAGGTATCATTGTAGTCTAGTTTCTCTGGCATATTCAACCTTTCACAAGGGAAGGTGGTCTCACCCGAAGCGCAACCTAGACTTTGTGTGATAAAGTGAATTATAGAGGACACATCATAAAATCTAACACATCATAGCACAGATCCATACTTAGGTGTAAAGAGATCATATCATAAGTATCCTGTTATCGCAAAAGTTGTAGGTTGGGCAAAGCTTGACCCAATACATAAGATGGAGACAACTAAAGGAAAACCTACCCACTGTCACCTTTGATAGGTATTCCCGTCACTTTAGAGATGAAGTGATCACCTTAAGGGGGGAATCCCGATGACCTTGTGCGAATTGAGATGGAAAATGAAGAGATGATGAAGAATCCCCATATAGATCAATTATGGAAGATAAGAAAGGATTGAAAAGAGTCTCGTATATGGTAGAAGATGTTCCACTGTATAGAAGACTTGCCAAGAATTGATGGTACCTGCCTGAGACACAATGAAACCAAAGATACAAGCCCGATAATATGTTGGACAAGCAAGTTAAGATTGTTGTCCCTAATTTCAGCAATAAATAGTAATATATATCAGCAACAAAATGAAAATAAGAGCTGCAAATAAAGTTGCTAAAAGTATAATTAGGATTGTAAGAGACAATCTAGCAATGACTAGTCTAACGCAAGTATGAAAGAGCAAGGATTTAGTATGAAACAAGGCTGTAATAAAATAATATTGCAAAGATATAATTGCAGCCTTATGGCTGTAGCAATCAAGTTGTTACAACAAAAATATCAATCACCAAAACTTTCCAACAATCCACCCAAAAAGTGAGCTAGGGTTAGTAGATTGTAGGGGAAAACTTTTATCAACTTTTGATGGTTGGTTTGTGAGTTATTAAGAAAGTTGTTTTAGGGTTTTTGCAGCTGGAATGGATGTAGATGAAATGTTATGACATAATAAAGAAGAACTTAGCCAAAAGTGATGCCCCAGTGGCTCAACCAAGCATATAAAGCATATAATTGATTCCAATTTAGACAATCTCAAAATCCCTAGTTTTCATGTTAACCAATACAAGATTTTATTTCTCCAATGCAATTAGATTTGGTGCCTTTAGCTATTGGGCTATGGAGTCATGTAAATGAAGAGCTAAAAAGTGCTATATCCTTGGGGGTGTAAACCCTTTTACTCCCCAAGGAAAGCAAAAGTTAACTAGGAGATACTAGGACGGTGTAAACCCTTTTACTTCTCCTAGTAAAACCTTGTGCAACAAATAATTTCTAGACAAAAATGATAGATAATGGTGGGGTTGTAAATCCTTATACTCCCCAAGAAATCTAGAAAATCAAACTTGTAACCAAGCATTGAAGCATCAACAAGATAAAATCCTTACCTAGTCCAAGCAATGATAAGATAAACCTCCTCTTACCAAGATAAATCCACCATAAATGCATGAGAAAAGATCCAAGAGAGGTAGCGCACTACTTCTTCCACCAATATCATGAAGAAACCATAACATAAGCATAAGAGATAGAGATTGCCCGAATAGGGCACAAATTTCACCTAGGAAGGCTTCTCACAATGGGAGAGCTATGATGAAAATGAATTAGATTTGACCTCTATTTATACAAAATGTTCTAGACATAATTTGTCCACAAAGTTAGGGTAAAACACAAGAAAAGGGTTCAACAACACTAATCTTTATCCTTTACATAAAAATACTACTTTTTTAATTCATAATTTGCACATCAGTAAAACCCTAAGTAAGACGTCACCCTTCGAGGGTGACGTTTTGACAGTTTTCCAAGTCGTTGGAGTAGGAGATGGGTGAGCTAGGCCTCCAAAGGCCATGTGTCTTTGATCCAATCCTCTTCTCCACGATCCATGGCTTCCTTCCTTCAAAACATGCCAAGTGTCCTCAACAACCTCCAAACGCTATCCCTACTATGACGTCAAGCTCTCAAGGGTGATGTTTTGGCCTTCTTGGGAAAAAATATTGGGTGGTAGGGGATAGGTTTGATGTCCTCTAAGCCTCCAAAGGCATGTTTTCATCATCCGACCTGTGGGCCCTTGGAATCCAACCCATGGGCTTCAAGCCCCATGGAAGCCCAAGCTAGGCTTGTTCTTCCAAAACTGTCTACCAACTGGGTTCTGCAAAAATAAATGGATACACCCTCCAAGGATATCAAGTCAAAGCATCACGATGAGTAAATCAAATCAATAAAAGAGCCAACTAAACATGTACATCAAAACTACCTCATCAAAATAATCCAATACTCAAAGACCCTATGCAATTTTCCAAGTTTAGGTATGTGAGGGTTGACAAAACGACTTATTGGGTGAATCATACCTCAAGTTTAGGGGTGTTTCCTGAGGGGGCCTCCTTCTAAGTCATGTGGATGACGTGTCATGGATGAGAGGAAGACTTTTTGGCATGGGGTTCATGACATACTAGGGGTTGTAGTGTCTCATTTATGGGTGCCTTTTTAGAGGGTGTGCTGCACCTTCGTTTCAAATGCAACCTTTTTCCAAGCCCATTTATTGCCTTTAATTCTTTTAGGATGTTTCTAGGTTGAAGCCAAGGTGGGGATTCTAACTAAGCATGAAAACGTGTGCCCACCTTGAATCTACCATGTCACATCATGCTTCCCCAAGTTGGAAACATGTGTGGGGCTTCTACCTAAGCAATAAAAACCGTGCCGACACATTCCCCTCCTTGGTTGGCATTTGTTATTAGTTATTCTTTCATGGGTCCCATCAATTTTTATGAGAGACGTTTTGTTGTCCTCGAGATATAGAAGGTAATGGTTTGGATTTTATATTTTTCTAGCTACAAGCCTTTGGTCCTTCAACCCCTTCTTCCCATGAAATGAGGGACAACCCCTTCTCGGGTCACTACACCCGAAAATCCCAAAAGGTAAGGATATGAGGGGATGAAGTGTGGAAAGTGACAAGTATGGTTGGGAATGGAACGATGAATCATCAAGAGGACCTCCCAGTAGCATTCCTATCCCTAAGGGTGACCCACTTACTAGGGTGCAATGTCAACCACAAAAGTGAAACTCATAAAATAACATAATGTCCAAGCAAACATCACATAATCAAAAGAAATAATAGATGAAACAAACTCAAATTCCTCAAATATTGAACTGTCACTCACCATAATACCTGACTTGTACCTCATAGAGCAAGACCTAATGTCTTCCGAAGGCCAACTAATGTGGTGGATGCCGTTGTGACGAACTTAGATTTGTGGTGGTGAGGTGGGTATTTGTCTGTGCAAGTGAACACTGCTGGTCAAGATGTCTCTCGGTACTCCATGTCTGCAACCTGAGGGCCTCGAGACATCATCTCCTTAGTTATCCATAGGAGTTGGGGATAACACCTGGATTCTACTTGGGCACATGTGCTCACTGTAGATTTCATGAGAACCACAACATCTCTTGGTAGACATGTGCCTACATTGAAACAAAGCACTATAAAATCTAGGGTGGTTCTATCACCCTTCGTCCATATACATCAAAACCAAAAATGAAACTAATCTAGAAAATAAAATTTTAGCATTTTTTCAAAAATTTATAAACTAAACATGAAATCAATATGCAAGTAGAGAAAAATGAAATATGAAATGCATCTAAACTAATATGAGCAATCAATATGCAAATGAAAGGAAAACAAGATGACCTACCTACTTGCCTAGGGCCTGGGCCTTGAAGAAGTCAAGTGATTTGAACATAGGGCTAGAGAAGAGATCCATCCACTGGTAATGACATCTTTCTCCCATCCAAAGCTATCAAATAATACTTCTCTTCCTTGGACTTGTTCTTTATGATGTAAGGGCCAAGCCATGAGCTGTCATCCTTCTGGTCATATTTAGGCTTGCCCTTCTTCTTGTCCCACATGAACGTAAGACTTACTTCACTGTAGTTTTTGTAAGGTATGTTCTCCATGTATGGATAGGAAGGAGACACTGGGTTGATTGCATTTTTGATGGCTTCTTCACGTTCTTTATCTTCTTTCTTCAATATTTGGATAGACCCTGGCTCTTTCCCTCAGAACTTTGCAAGTTTCTCTTTTTATTCATTTGTCCTTGGGAGAAGCATGTCTATGTAGTCTTCCTGCATGAAAGGTAATTTTCATGGATCGTACTCAATGGTGTCTAGAACCTCATCAAACTCATCCTCTATTTTATAATCAGGGCCATTGGGATCTGTCACATGCTTGTTAGCTCGCTCTCGACTATATAACACCTCAAATGTACCATATCCCATGGGTATGTGTTCATGGGTGAGATCCATGCTGAGAAAACCCACAAGGGAGGTATACCAACTCCTTGATAAGAGCATCCCCCAAGCATCCGGGACATCAAACACTACTATATTCATAATTGGGCTGATATGCAGAAAATTAATCAAAAAGACCTCAATGTTCTCACATAATCCATAAACCTTGACCCTTTTAGAATCAATTCCGCATACGTTTCCATAGTGTCGGGTCATATTCAAACCAGGTTGTTCCATTACCTTCAGTGAAATGACATTCATTGAGGCCCCTGAATCTAGCATACAATTGTTCAATCAGAGGCCATTCATGCCCAATGAAAGATAGAAAGGAGGAGTGTTGTCCTTTTTCTGATACAGATACATGGTGTTCAAAATTATTGGAGTATCCTCCGTCTCAGTTGGTACTTGTAATAACTTCAAGACTTCCCTCCTTACAGAAGGGATTTTGCACATCTCTGTCATAGGGACAGTCATATTTAATTTCCCAAACATGGCTGCAACGTCTATGTTCAACTGAGTCTCATCTGTTGGAGTTGGCTTCGGAAGCATCTCATGTACTGGAGGTGTAAGAGGTGGGACCACCTTCTCTGTAGATGGAGGGGGAGAAGTAGGTTGTGGTGGAGGGGATGACGCTTTATTTCTTCTGGTGTATGTCAAATATTCCCTCTTCCTTAGTTCCTTTCTCTGATCATTTGCAAACTAATTTAAGGCCCAGAGTCTCCCCTCTCTTTCCCCTTGTCTTCTGGCTTCATTGATCTATTCCAGTGTGACTTCTTCCTCTTGGAAGTTACAAATCATATTCATGAAGTTCATATTGTCGGAAGAATATTCATCTTATCGAGGACACTCATCCTCTCGGTGAGGTTCTTGGCATGTAGAACACCATGGTGTATGTTTTGTGTCTACCATCCCAACGGGTTTCAAAGTATTAGGGGCCTTTGCCTCTTGTTCAGGCCTTGATTTCCAACCCGTGTAATCTCTCTACTATTTGGTAAACTGAGGTCTAGGGGAAGATTGATTTCTCTCCTCGGTAGTTAATCGTCCCATGATCTGATTCCGTGCTTGGACAAATTGAGTACTCATCTGATCTATCTTCTAAGTCAAGAGGGAAATTGGATCAGGAGCACTGTTGTTGGAAGCCTGCTACCTTAGTCTTTTCTTCTGCCTTGACATGAGGATATTGGAAAGGGTGAACCTTTTATTCAAGGATATTTTCTTCAATCTCTGCACTGTACTCTTTGGCTTGTGCCAAAGCAGTGGGCTTCTTGTCCTTCAACATAAGATGAAATTTCCCATAAAATGCATTCACATAGAGGAGATGAATTGCTGCAGTGGTAGGATGCAAGTCTGTCAGAATCTGACTGTATAATCTGTCGAACCTGGTGTCAATTTCACTCACTGTATCATTCTCCTTTTTCTTTATTTGATTGAACTGAGCTACAAGCATCCCATTGTCTTTCTTCGTTGTCCATCTGTTCTTGAATAATTTGGAAAAATACTCATAATATGCTATGTGATTGTCAGGTACCCTCTGAACCATCTCTGGGCATATTTGGTCAAAGATGAAGCTAGTGGCCTCATGGATACACCCTCATGTTCCACTTCTGTATTTCCATGTCTTGGCCTACGACATAGAGATGATCATCTGCAGTGGTGACATTATTTCCCAGAAACTTAGACAACCATTTGTGAGACTCTTTTGGAATTGTGTTGGGGTATCCAGGGATGGTGGCTATGTTAAGGGGTTTGTAAAGGTATTTTTCCCAGGGGTGAGCCATTGGAGCAAGGGGAAGGGTACCATGGAATAATTTTTTGACAACGGGAGGCTTGAGGGGAGGCCCTCTTCGATAAACCTTAGAAGGTTTGAATCTCCATGGGGGAAAAGTATTAAGGGGAGACAAATTCTGGGAAGGTGGACTCGCCACATGAGCTTCAAGAAGATCTCATCAAAGGTGGAAAGGGAACGTCCTTTAGGTGGAGTCACCATGCAAGCTAGGGAAAGGATTTTGGATAGCTTGCCAAAGTGTCATTAGGGTTCAGAACATGATTCAAAATCCTCCCCAACAATGACACCAAAATGTTATCGCACAAGTTGTAGGTTGGGAAAATCCCGACACAGTCCACTATATGGTGACAACTAAGGGAAAAAATACCCACTTTCAACTTAGATAGGTATTCCCGCCACTTTAGAGATGAAGTGATCACCTCAAGGGGGGAATCCCGATGACCCTATGGGGAATGACATGAAAAATGAAGAGATGATGAAGAGTCCCCCTATAGGTCAATGATGGAAGATAATAAAGGCTTGAAAAGAGTCTTGTATATGGTAGAATATGTGCCATTGTATAGAATACTTTTCGAGAAGTGATGGTACCTGCCCGAGACACAAGGAAAACAAAGATACAAGCCCAATAATATGTTGGACAAGAAAGTTAAGATTGCTGTCCCTAATTGCAGAAATAAAAAATAATATATATCAGCAACAAAATGATAATAAGAGCTGCAAACAAAGTCGCTAAAAGTATAATTAGGATTGCAAGAGACAAGCTAGCAATGACTAGTCTAACTCAAGTTTGAAAGAGAAAGACTTTTGCATGAAATAAGGCTGTAATAAAATAGTATTGCAGAGATATAATTGAAACCTTATGGATGTAGCAAAAAATTTGTTACAACAAAAATATCAACCACCAAAACTTGCCAACAATCCTCCTAAAAAGTGTGCTAGGGTTAGTAGATTGTAGGGGCAAACTTTTAGCAACTTTTGACGGTTGGTTTGTGAGTTATTAAGAAAGTTATTTTAGGGTTTCTACAACCCTAATGGCTGTAGTTGAAACATTATGACAGAAGCAAGAATCACTTAGCCAAAAGTGACTCCCTAGTGGCTCAACCAAGCATATAAAGCATATAATTGATTCCAATTTAGACATTATCAAAATCTTGAGTTTTCACTTTAACCAATGCAATATTTTATTTCTCCAATGCAATTAGATTTGGTGATTTTATCTATTGGGTTATGGAGTCAAGTAAATGAAGATCTAACAAATGCTATCTCCATGGGGGTGTAAACCATTTTACTCCCCAAGACAAGCAAATGTTAACTAGGAGATACTAGGAGGGTGTAAACCCTTTTACTTCTCCTAGTAAAACATTTTGCAACAAATAATTTCTAGAAAAGAATGATAGATAATGGCGGGGTTGTAAATCCTTATACTCCCCAAGAAATCTAGCAAATCAAACTTGTAACCAAGCAATGAAGCATCAACAAGATAAAATCCTTACTTAGTCCAAGAAATGACAAGATAAACCTCCTCTTACCAAGATAAATCCACCATAAATGCAAGAGAAAAGCTCCAAGAGAGGTAGCACACTACTTCTTCCACCAATAGCATGAAGAAACCATAACATAAGCACAAGAGATAGAGATTTCCCAAAGAGGGCACAAATTTCAGCTAGGAAGGCTTCTCACAATGGGAGAGCTATGATGAAAATGAATTAGAGGTGACCTCTATTTATACAAAATGTTCTAGACATAATTTGTCCACAAAGTTAGTGTAAAACACAAGAAAAGGGGTCAACAACCCTAATATTTCCCCTTTACATAAAATAATACCCTTTTTAATTCATAATCCGCACATGAGTAAAACCCTAAGTAAGATGTCACCCTTCTAGGTTGACGTTTTGGAACTCTTGCAAGTCGTTGAAGTAGGAGATGGGTGAGCTAGGCCTCCAAAGGCCACGTGTCTTTGATCCAAGCCTCTTCTCTAGGATACATGACTTCCTTCCTTCAAAATGTGCAATGTTTCCTTAACAACCACCAAACCCTAGCCCTACTACGACGTCAAGCCCTCAAGGGTGACATTTTGGCCTTCTTGGGAAAAATGTTTGGGTGATAGGGGCTAGGTTAGGTCCTCCATGATGTCCTCTAAGCCTCCAAAGGCATGTGTTAATCATCAGGCATGTGGGCCCTTGGAATCCAACCCATGGGCTTCAAGCCCCATGGAACCCCAAGCTAGGCTTGTTCTTCCAAAACTTTCCACCAACCGGGTCCTGCAAAAACAAATGGATACGCCCTCCAAAGATCTCAAGTCAAAGAATCACGATGAGTAAATCAAATCAATAAAAGAGCCATCTAAGCATGTACATCCAAACTACTTCATCCAAATAAACTAATGCTCAAAGACCCTATGCAATTTGCCAAAGTTTAGGTATGGGAGGGTTGACAAAACGACCTATTGGGTGAATAGTACCTTAAGTTTAGGGGTGTTTCCCGAGGGGGCTCTTTCTACGTCATGTGGATGAGGTGTCATGGATGAGGGGAAGACTTTTGGGCATGGGGTTCATGACATACTAGGGGTTGTAGTGTCTCATTTATGGGTGCCTTTGTATAGGGTGTGTTGCGCCTTCGTTTTCAATGCAACCTTTTTCCAAGCCCATTTATTGCCTTTAATTCTTTTAGGATGTTTCCAGGTTGAAGCTAAGGTGGGGCTTCTACCTAAGAATGAAAATTTTTGCCCACATTGACTCTACCCTGGTAACATCAAGCTTCCCCAAGTTGGAAACATCTGTGGGGCTTCTACCTAAGCAATAAAAATAGTGCCCACACATGCCCCTCCTTGGTTGGAATTTGTTATTAGTTATTCTTTCACGTGTCCCATCAATTTTTATGAGAGAAATTTCATGGTCCTTAGGATCCCTGGGTTATCATCTAGAAGGTTGATGGTTTGGATTTTATCTTTTGGCAACTACAAGCCTCTGGGCCTTCAACGCCTTCTTCCCCTGAAATGAGGGACAACCCCTTCTTGGGTCAATACACCTGAAAATCCCAAAAGGTAAGGAGATGAGGGGATGAAGTGTGGAAAGTGACAAGTATGGTTGGGAATGGAATGATGACTCGTCAAGAGGACCTCCCAGTAGCAACCCTATCCCTAAGGGTGACCCATTTACTAGGGCACAATGTCAACCACCAAAGTGAAATAGGGCAAAGAACATAATTTCCAAGAAAACATCACATAATCAAAATAAATAATAGATGAAACAAACTCAAATGCCTCTAATTTTGAAATGACACTCAACATAATACCTTAATTTTACCTCATGGATCAAGAGACAATGTCTTCTGGAGGCCAGTTGATGTGGTGGATACCGTCATGACGAACCTGGAGCTATTGTGGTGAGGTGGGTCTTTGTCTGTGCAAGTGGTCATTGTTGGTCAATTTATCTCTTGGTACTCCATGTCTGCAACCTGAGGGCCTCGAGACATCATATCCTTAGTTATGCCTAGGTGTTGGGGATAACAGATCCTTAGATCGACAAAGACAATGAATAGTCTATGTTGCACAACATTAAAACAAGCACATGCATTAGATAATTTGTTAAAAAAATAACGCAATCAGTAAATACATGGTATAGAACAGGTTACACAGAAGTATATCAATCATTCATCTATAACACAACAAAATTTTGTATGCCTGAATACTCTTTTCTTTATTATTATATCTCATACTGGTGAACATAGAAAAGATTGTCATACCGCAACTTACATAACAAAACCATAGTTAGTTGTTCGCTAGGCATATATATTCTAGCGACATATTCTCTTATAAACTAGTACAACATTGGAATATCAACACACCAATATAGTGAAATACATGCCAATTCCAAAAGTCCCAACAATATCAATAATCACCGCAACAACCAAGCGATAATAAAAAAATTCAACAACCAATAAAAGCCTAACCCTTTCCCGTTACAATTTCCCTAATTTATATTATTCTCTTGGTTGTTTCTTGATTCCGCTGTGTTGACGTGTCTAAATTCACTCGACAACAACAAGGAGTACTGCACAGTACATGGTCCCAACTAGACTATGCACCGTTTGGATTAGGACTCCCATCTGAAATTTGGCCCGACTGCCATTGTTACTGTTTTGGGGTTTTTGGCCGGTTACGGTCTGGTTTACCAATGAGGATGGACAATGAGTGAATACACAATTCAAATATGTAGATGAATAATATGTATTGAAAACAAACTAATCTATTTCTAATCTACTCTAATCTATCCTAGCTAGGAGCATGCTAAAGTAACTAATGAGCTATAAATGAAACCAAATTTTGCATAAAATTCCACACATATAGCTGAAATAGAAGAGCAGAACCAGAAACAAGTGCATGGAAATATATATAACCATAATAGTCTAAATTGTATCAATGCAGACATTAACAACTCAACAATCTCAAGACTTAAAGATATTCGAAGAAACACTTAAAACCACATAACAACATAGAGTGCATAAGATTTAATCTATAAGCAAACAAGCATTCCTACAGTCCATGTGAAAAATGTTCATCTTCACTCAAAATAATTCACATCATAGATGTATCCACACACAGGTATTCTTTCCTCAGAAAATTGGCCCAGAGGGATTCTCAATATTCATTAACAAGGTATATGTTCTCGAAATAGTTCTTGGGTCTATACATTGCTTGAAAAGGAAAAAGTCCTTTACACATGATCCTCTACTCCTACTTATATAATTCTAAGTAACCTCTAAGTGACTCTTTTCCTTCCTCTTGAAGAGACTGCTACAAAAAATGGTTTAGATTCCTATTTATTAGTGACAAGTGTACAATAAGGACAAAATTGAGATCGGTTGGGAAAAAGACAAAATAAGAAACAAGTGTTAACATTCTCTAGCTACTATTTTGTCTTAATTCTAGGATTTTTCTCTCTTATGTATGTTGTCCATATTTCTAGTTGATCATATAAGGATCTAATCCTTCTGTAAGTTAA
Organism: Picea engelmannii; assembly: GCA_009831015.1. NCBI lineage: Eukaryota > Viridiplantae > Streptophyta > Pinopsida > Pinales > Pinaceae > Picea > Picea engelmannii. The sequence goes on along the minus strand of ML795005.1, from coordinate 398,208 downwards.
CTATTCCAGAGCTGTGTTTTTCATGGCCATGCTATCTTCAAGGGTGCCCATGTCTTTTAATAATGTTGCCATGAATGCTTGTATCATGGTGTGCAATTTTATGGGTTGTAGTAAGTGTTGCTCTATGAGGTCTGTGGAGATTGTAGTGACTGCTTCGACTAATGATTTACTTCGATTCGTGTTGTCATGCACCTTGTCTACTCGTGATCCAAGTGGATATTGGTGGCCACCCACCTATTCCAACTGGCTTCTTTTGACAGTTTTTAGTTCAACACGTTTCTCTGTAATGATGACATTTCTTTGCAATTGTGGGTTCTGCATTTCCGAGGCTATCCTAAATCCCTACACAACATGCAGGTGGATATTGGTGTCCACCCACCTATTCCAATTGGCTTATTTAGGAAGTTTTCATGTCAGTACATCTTTTTGTACTTCTAGGACCGTTTTGGGGCCCTAAACAATGTTTTTTTGGCTTGCCACAGTCAAACTGTAGATAGAGTTAGACCTCGAGCTATCACATGGCTAAAATGGAGGTCGTATGCAAACATTACGACCCTGGGAAGTTGAGGTACCAACTTATCCATCGGGGACCACATAACTTTTGGCGTTTCATCTCCTAGGGTTAGGTTTTTGGATGTCTAGGGTTTTGGCATTCATGAGTAATGTTAAAAAGGCCTCTGGAGCCTCATTGTAATCATTCTGCTCAGACGGATGCGCGTAGTAGCCACATCTCTTCTCATAGATAGATACCACCATTCGAACAAGTTGTTTTCAGTTCTACAGTTTTATAGTTTCAACCTATTTTATTTATTCAATAGAAGTTATTGTTCACTGGATATCTATTGTTGTTCTCTGTATCTCTGTGTTATTGTGTTCAATATGTTATTTATTTTGTTTCGATCATAAATCCAGATCAGTGGTATCAGAGCGGTCTGATTTTTCTTTGTTCATGTCCCCAACAAGATCTGGGTACAAGAATTTGGGACTCGAACCAATCGAGCCTTTGCAAGATCGTCTACGCCGAGCCCGACCACAACTCATGGGGGACGAGAAGAAAGATGATGGAGCAAGATATCCTTTTAAACTATTGTTCGAGGAAGCCCTTGCAGGACAAAGGAATGAAATGATGGACAACTTTGCACAGATCCTTCGACGACTGCCCACAGGAGACACATATTCATAAAGCGGCCATGCAACCCCTTCAAGGTACAAGTAAATTTTGATATTCCATTATTTGAAGGACTGATAGATGCAAATGTTGTACATAAATGGTTGAATCCGCTCGAAGGGTATTTTTTGATCCACAATTTTTTCGATAGGTAAAAGATTATTTTTGTAGTCCTCAAGGCCGTCCCCCATGTTAAGAAATGGTGGGATACTTACTCTGAGCAAAGGGCCATAGAGGAATCTGCAATATTTACGGTTTCCCCCACATGGGATTCCTTCAGGGCTGCCATTAAAGAACAATACTACCATGATGGAAGCTATGAGGACCAGTACACAAGATGGACCACCTTGCGTTAGGAAAGGGACCAGACAATACCATATTTCACCAATATTTTCCATACCTTGTGCACCAAATTGGGTATCAAAGACTCTGAACTACATCTGGTGCTCAAATACCGCGGCTGTCTGCATAGATATATTCAAACAAAAATGGATTTTCTAGACATCACATCATTGGGAACGACTTATAGATATGTTGTCAAGATTGAGAAAAAGTTTAAGCAGAAGAGGTGAGAGTTTGGATATGCAAACTCCTCACAGCCGAAGCAGGGCAGCAACCCCAACCCACAAAAAATGGACAGAGAAAAGATGGCCACTCTCAGGAAAACCAGTCCAAGCTGCAATACAATAAGGGTAATGAGAAGTCGAAGAAGGACACAAGAAAGTGGTGTGAATACCATAAAATCCCTTGGCACAACACTGAAGAATTTCGCTCCAAGTAGTCACTGGTGGTTGAGCTGAAAGATTCCGAGTCCGAGGTAGATTCTGACTCTGAGTCAAATCCAGAAGGAGGGAATCCGATTATCGATGATGAACCCAGTGCCATTGTCTCTACCACCAAAGTCCAGCCAAGTGAACCAGAAGAACCATAGGAAGGGGAACACCTCTCTCACTCGCAAATGTGGGTAAAGGGGGATTCACTACATTTCATTTTTGATAGCGTCAGTTAGAAGAACATGATGTCAACAAAATTCATCAAGCATCTGGACCTGCCGATGAGACCACACCCGCAACCCTACACCATCGACTGACTTTTCCAAGGAAGAGATCTCTACACCAACCAACATTTTCATCTGCCCTACGACATCAAGCCCTTCAAAGATGATGTATTATGTGATATTGATCCCCTTGAAGTTTGTGATGTTATTTTAGGACATCCATATTTGTGGAAGCGACATGCTGTGTATGAGTCTAGACCCCGCAATGTTATTATTACTTTGGATAGACAATTGTACAATATACCAGAGGTAGCACTGCCTACCGCTATTTCTTTAATCTCTGCTAAGAAATCCAGTAAGGTCATTTCATAGACCGAGAAGTTCATATTCTTTGTGATTCATGCTCACAGTAAGCAGAAGGTCACTGCTACATTTGTGACCTCTACACAAAGCCTCTCTTTGCAGCATAAGGAAGTGGATGGAATCATGTAAGAGCACAGAGACATCTTCTCCTCACCCACTGGGGTACCGACGCACTACCAAGTCAAACATCCAATTGATGTAACCCCCAGTGCACCTCTGCCTAATGGACCAGTTTATCATCGCTCACTGATGGAAAATGAAAAAATCAAGCGTCAGATCTAAGAGCTACTTCAAAAGGGGCACATTAGACCCAACTCCTCCCCTTGCGAAAGCTCGACTGTACTGGTGCAGAAGAAAGATGGGACATGGTGACTTTGCATTGATTACAAAGCATTAAACAAAATAACAGTCAGGAAATGGTACCCAATTCCCTGAATTGATGACCTTCTTGACCAACTCAAGGGGGCCAAGTTCTTCAACAAGATTGACCTAAAGTCTGGCTACCACCAGGTTCCCATCGAACCGACTGATGTATGGAAGACAAATTTCAAATCTAAAGAAGGTCTCTTCAAATGGATGGTCATTCCCTTTGGCCTAACAAATACACTAGGAACTTTCATGAGGTTGATGAATGATGTATTGATACCCTTCACCAACTCTTTTGTGGTGGTATATCTAGATGACATCCTCATCTTCAACAGAACTTGGGAGGAACACATGCAACATATTCAATAGGTTTTGAGCACTCTATGGCAACACACGCTATATGCCAACTTGGAAAAATGATCCTTTGGCATGAAAATGGTCCAATACTTGGGATACATTGTTGATGAACATGGGGTACATGTGGATCCAACTAAGATCCAAGTCATCCGTGACTGGCCAGCCCCAAACACACTAACCAAGCTTCAGAGCTTCTTGGGACTTGCCAACTTCTATTGACGGTTTGTGTTGGGATTCTCCCATATCGCATGGGCCCTTATCCAAGTGACCAACAATGGTGGCAAGGAAAATTTTGCATGGGGGAAGGCACAACAATGAGCATTTGATGATTTGAAACATTGCTTGTGCTTAGCTCCAATACTCTCCTTACCCGATCTGCAACAATTGTTTGATATTGAGATTGATGCATTCGACTATGTTGTAGGCACAATTCTCACTCAACGCAGTCATCCGATAGCATACCATAGTGAGACACTCTCAAATACTATCTGGAAATACACCACCTATGAAAATGAAATGTATTCCATTATACAACCCTGTCATCAATGGAAACATTAAATTCTGGGAAATGAGACAATCACCCACACTGATCATAAGGATCTACAGTTCATATAGACATAGGGGAAGTTGCAGAATGACCGCCATCAGAAGTGGTCCACCTACCTACAAAAGTTCCATCTCAACATAAAGTATAAGATAGGGAGCACAAATCATGTCGTTGACTACCTCAGTCGACCTCCCGTGGCTGCACTCACCACTGTGCTCCATTCCTGTGGGCATGAGGCATATGAGTGGCCCCAACTTTATCAACAAGATCCTGATTTCACCACCACCTATCATCTCTTGGGTACATGCGCAAATATCACCAATTTACACATTCAAGATAGACTGTTATGCCATTTGAGCCACCTTTTTGTTCCTACAAGAGTGTGTGTAAAAATGATTTGGGAGGCTCACTATAGTCGGATGACAGGACATTTTGGCATGGGGAAAACTGTGGCCATTCTATAAAAGCATTTTTATTGGCCAAAGTTTCAATAGGACGTCAACAAGTATATCATATCTTGCACTACATGTTCCATTTCCAAGCCAACCATCGAGAACCAAGGCTTATACACCCCTCTTCCTACTCCCAAGAGGCCTTGGGAATCCATATCAATGGATTACATGTCTAGCCTTCTATCCACCAAGCAAGGCAATGATTGCGTATTTGTGGTGGTTGATCAGTTTTCAAAGATGGCCAGTCTCATAGCCTGAAAGAAGAGCATCATAGTGATAGATACTGCCAAGATCTTCTTCGAATGAGTGTGGGTACATTTTGGGATATGACAGGCCATCATCTCCGATTGGGACAATAGGTTCCTCAACACATTTTGGTTGAGTCTCTGGTCACTGTTGGACACCAAGCTCACTAAATCCAATGCCTTCCACCCTCAAACCGATGGCTAGACAAAGGTCGTCAATTGAATGATTGTGCACATCCTGTGCATGTATAACTCTAACCATCTGTGTACATGGGATGAGCGCCTTCCCTATGTTCAACACAAATACAACATGGCTCTCCATAGATCCACCAGACATAGCCCATTTCAGGTGGGGCTGGGATTCCAACCCTTGTGTCCCATTGATGTTGCACTACCTCTTGAACCACATAGACATAATCTTCCCATGTTTATTCTAAGGCCGACAAAGCCACCAAATTCATTGAGCAAATTCAACACATCCACCAACAAGTCCATGAGATTTTTCAGAAAGACAATGCTAAGTACAAACAGTGCCATGATCAACATCGGGTACCGTATAAGTTTCAGGTGGGAGACAAGGTCTAGTTACATTTGTAGAAATAACGCCTTATAGGGCCCCATCGAAAGCTCCGTCCACTTCGGTATGGGCTTTACACTATCACCAATGCTGTGTGTGACAATGGTTTTGAGTTCAACACTCCCCCCTTCCTTGGGTTTCACCCAATGTTCAATGTGGACCTCCTCCAACCATATTTTCCACCATTATTGGACACCTCAGAGATCGAAGAACAATTGACACCAACAAATCTCAACCCTGACTACATGGAACAAACTGTTAGAATATAAAAGATGGTGTGCTCGTTTTACCATTGACGATACCTTCATCACCCAACCATAGGCCGAAGCCTCCCTCCGAGCACCTTAACCTTGACTGAGAATTCCTCTAGAAGCAAACCCTAGGCTAGATAGTCAAACAAAGAGTAGCGCATCAATCCCCAAGGATAGCGCATCACAAAAAGCTGATCAGATAGTCCAAACCCTAGCCAAGAGATATTCAAGCCAATACTGAGAAGTAACTACTGCTGCAGCTGCACCTGCAACCCTCCTCCAAACCTGCACACCGGACTGCAACTGCAGTGCACACCAACTGAGAAACTGCAATTCTGAGATGCTGCAAATGAGAACTGATGCCCTGTATTTATAATAATCCTGCCAATTTTGCTGGGGCTGACTTCTCCTTCTGGGTATGTGTCTGTTCAGTATATTATTATTATTTCTGGCCGACTTCTTCTCTTGGAGGCTAATAGCCTAATATAAATTATCTTCTTGAGACGACAAGGCTTCTAGGGTTATTAGCCAACTCATTAGGGTTTCTCTTGCTTCTTGGAGTCTTTTATTCTCGTCAGGTTCACACATGGGGTTAAATACCTCCCGTAGCTACCATAATATTAACACTCCCTCCTAGCTAGAGAGGTATTTACAGGTAATGGACTTGACCACAAAACATACCATTTACCCAGTAGCATCAATATAGTCATCTAGACTATTTCATGACTAGATCATGAGCATCACCATCAC
>ML795005.1:380939-392035 GCA_009831015.1 Picea engelmannii | reverse complement strand
AAGGAGGCCCCCTCAGGAAACACCCCTAAACTTGAGGTATGATTCACCCAATAAGTCGTTTTGTCAACCCTCACATACCTAAACTTGGAAAATTGCATAGGGTCTTTGAGTATTGGATTATTTTGATGAGGTAGTTTTGATGTACATGTTTAGTTGGCTCTTTTATTGATTTGATTTACTCATCGTGATGCTTTGACTTGATATCCTTGGAGGGTGTATCCATTTATTTTTGCAGAACCCAGTTGGTAGACAGTTTTGGAAGAACAAGCCTAGCTTGGGCTTCCATGGGGCTTGAAGCCCATGGGTTGGATTCCAAGGGCCCACAGGTCGGATGATGAAAACATGCCTTTGGAGGCTTAGAGGACATCAAACCTATCCCCTACCACCCAATATTTTTTCCCAAGAAGGCCAAAACATCACCCTTGAGAGCTTGACGTCATAGTAGGGATAGCGTTTGGAGGTTGTTGAGGACACTTGGCATGTTTTGAAGGAAGGAAGCCATGGATCGTGGAGAAGAGGATTGGATCAAAGACACATGGCCTTTGGAGGCCTAGCTCACCCATCTCCTACTCCAACGACTTGGAAAACTGTCAAAACGTCACCCTCGAAGGGTGACGTCTTACTTAGGGTTTTACTGATGTGCAAATTATGAATTAAAAAAGTAGTATTTTTATGTAAAGGATAAAGATTAGTGTTGTTGAACCCTTTTCTTGTGTTTTACCCTAACTTTGTGGACAAATTATGTCTAGAACATTTTGTATAAATAGAGGTCAAATCTAATTCATTTTCATCATAGCTCTCCCATTGTGAGAAGCCTTCCTAGGTGAAATTTGTGCCCTATTCGGGCAATCTCTATCTCTTATGCTTATGTTATGGTTTCTTCATGATATTGGTGGAAGAAGTAGTGCGCTACCTCTCTTGGATCTTTTCTCATGCATTTATGGTGGATTTATCTTGGTAAGAGGAGGTTTATCTTATCATTGCTTGGACTAGGTAAGGATTTTATCTTGTTGATGCTTCAATGCTTGGTTACAAGTTTGATTTTCTAGATTTCTTGGGGAGTATAAGGATTTACAACCCCACCATTATCTATCATTTTTGTCTAGAAATTATTTGTTGCACAAGGTTTTACTAGGAGAAGTAAAAGGGTTTACACCGTCCTAGTATCTCCTAGTTAACTTTTGCTTTCCTTGGGGAGTAAAAGGGTTTACACCCCCAAGGATATAGCACTTTTTAGCTCTTCATTTACATGACTCCATAGCCCAATAGCTAAAGGCACCAAATCTAATTGCATTGGAGAAATAAAATCTTGTATTGGTTAACATGAAAACTAGGGATTTTGAGATTGTCTAAATTGGAATCAATTATATGCTTTATATGCTTGGTTGAGCCACTGGGGCATCACTTTTGGCTAAGTTCTTCTTTATTATGTCATAACATTTCATCTACATCCATTCCAGCTGCAAAAACCCTAAAACAACTTTCTTAATAACTCACAAACCAACCATCAAAAGTTGATAAAAGTTTTCCCCTACAATCTACTAACCCTAGCTCACTTTTTGGGTGGATTGTTGGAAAGTTTTGGTGATTGATATTTTTGTTGTAACAACTTGATTGCTACAGCCATAAGGCTGCAATTATATCTTTGCAATATTATTTTATTACAGCCTTGTTTCATACTAAATCCTTGCTCTTTCATACTTGCGTTAGACTAGTCATTGCTAGATTGTCTCTTACAATCCTAATTATACTTTTAGCAACTTTATTTGCAGCTCTTATTTTCATTTTGTTGCTGATATATATTACTATTTATTGCTGAAATTAGGGACAACAATCTTAACTTGCTTGTCCAACATATTATCGGGCTTGTATCTTTGGTTTCATTGTGTCTCAGGCAGGTACCATCAATTCTTGGCAAGTCTTCTATACAGTGGAACATCTTCTACCATATACGAGACTCTTTTCAATCCTTTCTTATCTTCCATAATTGATCTATATGGGGATTCTTCATCATCTCTTCATTTTCCATCTCAATTCGCACAAGGTCATCGGGATTCCCCCCTTAAGGTGATCACTTCATCTCTAAAGTGACGGGAATACCTATCAAAGGTGACAGTGGGTAGGTTTTCCTTTAGTTGTCTCCATCTTATGTATTGGGTCAAGCTTTGCCCAACCTACAACTTTTGCGATAACAGGATACTTATGATATGATCTCTTTACACCTAAGTATGGATCTGTGCTATGATGTGTTAGATTTTATGATGTGTCCTCTATAATTCACTTTATCACACAAAGTCTAGGTTGCGCTTCGGGTGAGACCACCTTCCCTTGTGAAAGGTTGAATATGCCAGAGAAACTAGACTACAATGATACCTTTGTTGGTAACCTTTGAGAACCCTGGTCTCCAAATTTGCACTAAAAAATGGTTTTGTTGCTAGGACCCGATTTTTTAGCAAGTTTTCAGAGGACACAACATCACATCTTTAAATATGACATTGAAAGATGGTGGGAAAGAGGGTGTGATGATTTTATCTTTCAAGAAACTCAGTTATGACAAAAATGTTTGAGGACTGTGAAGGATGCATTATTTTACTCTGAACCAGCGAGTGATTAGTATGAAATATTTTGGATCTGATTTCCAAAGGAGGTCTCCCAGTGGCTTGACCAGTTGCAAGAAGCACTGGAATTTAAAAATTGTGTCAAGAAAATATTTATTTGGACGGTTGATCATCTCATTGCTCTTCACAATTTGGATCACCAACTTTGTCGAGCTGTGGACTTTTGGGTCCAAGGTACCCTAGAAGGATACATCAATGAATTTTCCACAAAAACCACTAGTCATTCTCAAAGGCTGAAGTAGTATTTTACGAGGGATCTAGAAACAGATTACTAAGATAAATTCCATTGTGGATGAAGATCTTGTTGGTGGAGGAAGGAATGTTATCAGTTTCTTTGGTTGAAATGGCAGAGTAAACCCTTTGTGCATGAGGGGTGGGTGATTCGGGCGAGGATCCATGAGTTAGGATACAAATTTCTTGAAGCATTGGAGGTCACAGTGCGAGGAGTGCCAGAGAAAGAAAGTCTCGGAAAAGGGTTGTGGTTCTTGAAAAGCGATGGCAAGAGTAGATGCGGAAGTTGATGAAGAGGCATGATCAGTCACGTAAGGAGATCAGCCTCAAGAAGAGAATTACAAGAGAGTTATAGAAGTTGAAAGAGTTGCATTTACATGGAAGGTTGGTCAGTCGATGGGTAAATATTTTGTTGGTAGAGAAAGATGATATTTCTAGGGACAGTCATCAAGATGAAGGAAATTAAGAAGAAAGCATCAAGATTGGGATTACCACTGAGGATCAAGAACTAGTTGTAACCTCCGCAAAAGTTGCAGGAGAATCAAACCCTGCATCACCCAAAGAAGTGAAAGGACCTGATATGATATGGCCTCCTAATGTGACCCCCCAGGTGAAATAATTGTGTCCCAAAGACTCTGGAACCGGCCCTGGATCGCCCATTCCCTCAATGCAATCTTCCAATCCGGTAAATTCTACAATAAACTCTCCTATAAATTCTGTCATTTCTCCTCATTCTAGTCCAACAAGTCGAGTGGTACCAGTAGCAGTAGTTTGGCAACATATTTAGGGTTATCTCAACCAAGACCCCTAGGATTTATCTTGATAGGATCCCCAACTCCTCTCATGGTGCATCAACACATCGGATCCCTCACCCGATACCTAGAATTCTGGGGTAAAGGTCTCGTGAAACTTTGGATGTTAATAAACTAGTGGAGTTCTAGAACATGTTAAGGGTTTGGGCATTAAAATGGTATATGAAATCCATCAAACCAGGGAACCCCAGGGGTAACCATTTCCTTTACCCCAAGTCAAACAAAAACTTATCTTTGAATTTAAACTACCCCAGTCCGAGCAACAAGCTCTTTCTAAACTACAAGAAATCAAATAGAGAGACAAAGAATCTTCTTGGGAGTATAACCAAAGATTCAAATATGTGATAGGGAAATTGGCCAACCCCATTCATGGAAATGACCAACAAGAATGGTTTATCCAGTGAAATTTACCATAAATGTATATTCCTTTAACCCAGCAGTGTATAAATACACTGGGAGAACCTCTAGAATAGGACATGAAAATTGAGGTGATGGAAGGGTATCCTAGCATCTTGTGGGTAACATGACCACCCGATGACTATAATATTACACAAATGCAAGGCCAGATTTATGCCTTGACCAATAAGATTCAAGAACTGACCATTCCTAGAGTAGCCCACCCACAAGTTTGGTGTACTGGTTGTTACACTAAAGGGAATACAACGATGGAATGTCCCAAAATGCGGGGTTTGGGACCTCCTCCAACACCGATGGTTCCCCCAAGAGTGGGACCATCAGGGGGAGTTGCACAAGTCACAGTTGTTGCACCTTTTTGTGGCCCGGTATAGTACCATGCCTTCCCAAACCATCAGAGTTCTTAGAATAATGATTATTATGAAATCTACCAAAGTCATGGGAACCCCTCTCAACATTTCCCAATCCTCCAAAAATACACCCATGTCCCAAACACAATTTACTGTGAGTTTTGTGGGTCCCCTACTCACACCACCAAACAGTGTCATGCTCTGGATGCGCTTGCGGACAAACTAGATTGTTCTGCATTCTGGGTTGATTAAGTTCTTCAAGTCTTAGGTGGAGTGTTGGACAGGCCATTTTGGATACAGTTTTGATAAAAATCCTAAGTATAGAATAATTGCACAACAGAGGGTGCATAAGAAGAAGGGGGACAATGCATAGATAGAGGAATAAAATGAAGGAATAAAGCAGAGAATAAAGATGGAGAAGGAAGCGAACAAAAAGGAAGGATGACAGCTTGACATTCTAAATATAGAAGGATGCACACAAGCAAGAAGAATAGAAGAAAAATAACATGCAAACGGAAAAGGAGTCCAAACATCTAGTCAACTGGAGTAGTCATACATTTTAATAAGGATTTGGGATGAACAAAATAGGGTTTTAAGCCCTAGATTGTATGTATAAATATGTAATGGGTTGGGAGAAGAGGGGTTCTTCCTAATATTTTTTTGGGTTCCTAAGTGTTAATTTCTCTGAAAAGTATTGTATGGTTTTGTTCTGTTGAATATAGGAATCGATGTCTAAATGTAAGAGATGATGCAGAGAGAGAGAGAGAGAGAGAGAGAGAGAGAGAGAGAGAGAGAGAGAGAGAGAGAGAGAGGCTTGCACTGCAGAACGACTAGGATAAGAGGAGAGAAGGATAATCATGATATATATTTGTAAGCGTAGTGTGTAAGCCTGAAGCAATTACCAATGCATAATGAAGAAGCCAGGCATTGTGGACATAGCCCAAAGTTGGGTGAAAAATGTTAAATCTTGTGTTGCGTGTATTTTGTGTGATTGTTTATGCAGTTTGTCTGATGCATTTTATAGTAGATTTATCTTATGTGTTTTCATGGTGCAGTAGTATGACTGTTACAGTAATGAGTTTATATAGTGATCTGGAATATAATGGTAATATGAACTTGAGGTCCACTAAGGAATAGAATAAGAGCACTTATGGAATAACATGCATAGAACAGATAGTCAAGAATGAATAGAATAATAACCTCTCGTTCCCTCACCACTGCAGAAACTTGGTTTTTACAGTCCCAATAGACACCTAGGGTGAGACTTCATCTGCGCATGCAGGTGATGCCGAAAGGGCTGGTGTCTAAAGGGTTTCTTTTGTCAAACGATAACTCGAACTTGTGGTCTTACAAACCACGCACAACGCCAACAAATGGTTATGTTGCTAGGAATCAGATTTTGTGATTAAGGGAATGTTTTGGAGGTCGGCTAAGAAAGCGATCTCGGAATGGTTGGAAAGGAAGGAACGCGAGTTTTCTCGACAAGAGAATAGAAACCCTCAGATGAGTGACAAGCAATGTATGCAAAGGTATGTGTATACAGAACTGCATGAAAATTTCCAATTATTCGGACTGAGTGGCTAGAAATATTAGTGGATAATACTGGGAGGTACTGAGATGCAGAGCCGAGGAATTGGACTACTGAGTTGGTAAGACAACTGAATTCGGTAAGTAATTTGACTACTCGCACAGTTTAGTTCTGGTTGGATAACATACTAGGAGGATATATTACAGAATTTGCAGCAGATTGTACCCAATCATACAGTGTTGCAGAAAAGGAATTTTTCAAAGGTTCGTGCGGAAAGTTCATGAAATAATTAGGTATGTGGATAAATATGTTATTATGTGACAAGTGCATAATGACAATGCACTCTAACTATTAGGGGGGTTCGCACACATAGGGTAACTGGGGGATGACAAGAGGATAGTTTGAGGACAAGAGAGGAAGCGATAAATAAGGAAGGGAGGGACTGAGGATGTGAAGAGCTAAAGAAGGTATACCATAGGAAGAAGAAGAGTTTGGAGAACTGTGTATAGGAAGGAGGTACAAGAGGCAAAAGACTAGGGCTAGGAAAGGAGAATCGCACAGTGAGCTAGAGGGGAGAGGACCTTTCACAATAATCCAAATCATGGAGATACCAGACATAAGAGGAGAGGAAGAGGAGTTTTAGTCCAGTCCAGTAATATAAGAACCGCTAACTCCTACTCAAACGGGATCCTGTGTCGAATCCATGACCCCATGTGTGTCACCACAATCACATATAACAATTGAAGACTTATCAAAAGAACTTATAGTTATCATGGGAGGATAGAGTAGTAGCAATCAGAGCAATGGAAGCAATGCGCAGAGTCAGATTCAACCAGCATCACCAAGAAGAGGGACTACATAAATCAACATGGTAGGGGTAGACAACACCCTTAGACTACCTAAGTTCTAGGGAGTGGGGTCAGAGGACCCAGAACAATATATTTTTTTTTGCGAGACAATTTGGGCTACTAAGAACGTCCAATATGAGGCAGTGAATACTGAGCAATTAGCAACAACATTTAGAGGTCGTGCGCTAGTCTGGTACATGAAGCTGGAGAGTACTACACCTACAGGACATGCCAGGACATTAGCAGAGATAATACAAGTGTTGCTAAAATATTTTAAGAAGCCAAAGTCGAAGTTGAAGTACATCACAAAATTGAAGGAGATTAAACAGGTACAAACAGAGTCAGTATGGGACATCGATCAAATGTTCAAGGATCTGATGAGTAGACTAACTTTTCTGATCTTGGATCAACAACATCAAGAATGGTTTATTGCAGGACATATACCACATATTTGCAATCCATTGATACAACAAAAGGTTGTGTCACAGCTCAAGGCACTAGAAATTGCAATGAAATTGCAATCATACCTTGTATGAGATAGTGGAGGAATGGTGCAAGTTCAGACACAGTTGGTTGCACTAATGATTCAACGGGAAGAAATTACAAAAGGGAAGGAGAAACACAGGTAAGTCTGGTGTGCCAAGTGTAGGATTGAAGGCCATCAAAAGGATGAATTCCCATCATTCATACAGTATTTGGAAATTGGAGCATCGAATCCATTACCAGGAGGAGGGTATTGCAAGATATTTAAGAAATGGGTCCATCACCCAACTGAATGTCCATTACTATAGAAGTATCAAATTACACCAAGGAACTTGTTTTGCACCTTTTTCAAGTTTGTGGGACATGAAGAGAAGGATTTCTGCATGTTCGATTTGATGAGGGAGTGCACTTCAGATATGTACAGGATTCAGGAGGAGAATGTTGCAACAGAAGAGGGTGGTCCGCAATATAATAATAAAAGAGGATTTAATCAAGGGAACAGAGGAAACCTTGGCAGAGGTCGAGGCAGAGGAAATTTTGGTAGAGGAGGAAGAGGATCAATAATATGTTATAATTGTAATCAATCGGGACACTTAGCTTGCGATTTCCCATATCCATGTACAACGTGTACATACTACAGACCAGTGGATCATGCGACAGAAAATTTTCCTCAACCAGTTGTGAAATGGCATGCAAGAGGGAACCAGAACCAGAATCCAAATCAGAATGTGCAGAAAATATCAGCCAAAGAACGCAACGGAGGGACAAGTATAGCATTTGTTAGGAAAGGAGAAGTTAGAACAAGAGTTGATATGACGAATGGAGGGAAGAAGACAGAGCAATGGGTAAGGAATTTAGCAGGGCTTATGCCAACCTTTGATCCTCAGGAAGAAAAGGAGACATATCATAGTGCAAGAAAAGAGGTACTTGGATAGGATTTGGGAGCATCAACATCATCTTCCCCTCATGTAGGATATCACATTGTACTTGAGAAACCAACTGGAAAGGTAAGTACGCTAACAAAATTCCTGAGAAGTTGTGTAGATCTAATGAAAGATGAGACTGTGATAAGTACACTCTATGACATGATTTATCACTACACATGAGGACGAGAAACTCCTATCACACAGAGAGTGGTGAATCAGGTACTGCGTAAGAAGAGGACCAATGGAGAATTCAAATTCAGTATGCAAATTCGGAGTATGATGTCGATAATGTGATCTTAGAATTGGGGTCCGACATGAATGTTTTACCCAAGAAGACATGGGAGAATGTGGGAAAACCTAAGATAGTATGGTCTCTTGTTCAGTTAAGGCTCGTGAATCAGCACAAAATAGTATCGATTGGTCATTTGACAGGAGTACTTGTGAACACAAATGGGGTGCGCAGTGTGGCAAACTTTGAGGTTATTGAGATCATAGATGATAGTCAACCATATCCAACACTGATGGGACTGGAATGGGATTTTGATAACCAGGTGATCATTAAATTGAAGAGGAGGGAGATGATAACTGAAGTTGGAGATTTGAAAGTTACTACACCCTTGGACCCATCAGAAAGAAAGAGATACATACAGCCAGCCAGAGGAAATGACATTGACAATTTGTATAACATGACTGTGAGGAGGGATGATTATGTGAACCCTTCTGCAGATGTTGCACTAAGTTGGATAAGTATCATTTCATGTGCATCAGACTCAGAGGAAGGTCTAGAGCATTGGTAGTAGAGGATGCATGAAGTGCCAACTAGACGATGTGCATGCATAACCTGATCCTTGTGCTGGATTGGAACTGAGCTATGTGATCCACCAAGGTATGATGGATTAACTGATATAAGTCTGTTTGTAAAGGAATTTGAGTTGCAGGTACCCGAACATCAAACGTTGTTAGCACTAGATGTTGTCCTAAAAGAGAATCCAACCAGGTGGTGGGCTGCGCAAAGAGAGGGGATGAAAGACTAGTCACAATGCGGAAAAATAATGCAAGTAAGGTTTGTTACTGAGGTAGAAAAGATTACGCATAAGTATACAGGATAAAGTGATCCAGCGGGTCATGTTGAGCAGTGCAGGAACTTATGGAGTTCAGTACCAGAGACAGAATGGACTCATAGATTTATACATACATTGGACACAATTCTGAAGAACTGGTATTTGGAATTGGAAATTCCCAGAGAGACAACAAGATGGGACGAGTTGGTTCAAAGGTTTGAAGTGACATTTACATTTGAACATGAATCCCCAATAATAGATGCAACTCTACAGGATATTTGAAATAATATCTTCTTAGAAGAAGGGCCAATGGAGATGGTACCATGTAGTGCGCATAGAGCTAATATAATTGTCCACGAGTTATTGGAGTGCTACAATGTGGCTAAGGAAGAACATGATGAAGAAGATCCTAGGAACGTATAAGTACCTGGAACAAAAAGAGAACTAGCAAAAGAAGGGCTAGAGCTTGAGTCCACCGCATACACACAGCCTATAAAGACGCGGAAGGTAAACATTGGGACGACAGAGAACCCAAAGTTTGCACAAATAGGAGACTATTGGAGTGATGAGACAGTAGAGAAGATTGCATATTTGTTGTGAGAATATCAAGACCTGTTCCCAACGACATTTTCATAGATGAAGGGGATAGAAGGGGACTTAGGTGAGATGAAGATTCCACTGAAACCAAGTGCTAAGCCAGTACGACAATGACCTTACAGATTAAATCCAAAGTACATAGAAAACATGCAAGTTCAAATAGACAGGATGTTGGGTGCAGGAATCATTGAATCGGTAGAAGAATCTTAGTGGATTAGTCCAATGGTTGTGCAAGACAAGAAGACAGGGGGAATCAGGATCTAATTGGATTTGAGAAAGTCGAATTACGTGTGTTTACATGACCCATTTCCAACGCCATTCATAGATGAGGTACTAGAGAACGTAGGAGGACAAGAAAGTTATTCTTTCATAGATGGATTCTCGGGGTACCAACAGATAAAAATTGTGTTGGAAGACTAGCATAAGACTACGTTCGCAACAAAGTGGGGAAGTTATCAGTATACAATGATGCCCTTTGGACTGAAGAATTCCCTTGTGGTGTTTTCTAGAGTTGAGGTTGTATCGTTCAAGGAATTTATTCATAAGTTCCTGGAAGTATACTTAGACGATTGGACTGTGTTCAGTCTGCTGAAGGATCACATAAAAGTACTCAGGCTAATGTTGGATAGGTGTAGACATTGTTAGATTTTGTTGAACCTGAATAAGTGTATTTATTGTGCACCATTTGGAATTGTGTTAGGACATGTAGTCTGCAAGCAGGGATTACTAGTAGATCCAGCCAAGATCGCAATAATTCTAGATTTAGTACCACCTACATCAGTCAGACAACTAAGGGAAACTCTGGGTCACACGGGATATTACAGAAAATTTATCAAAGGATATGCGTAGATCATAAAACCAATGGAAAAGTTGTTGAAGATGGAAGAAAAGTTTCAATGGAACGAGGACTATCAGAAGGGGTTGGACACCATGAAGCAGAAACTAGTAACCGCGTCGATTCTGATCTTTCTGTATTGGAACAAAGAGTTCCATGTTCACGTAGACACATCATCCATAGCATTGGGTGCAGTACTATCTCAACCAGGGGAGGGCGACATAGATCACCCAATTGATTTTTCAAGAAGGAAGTTATCCATCACAGAGAGGAATTATACTACCATGAAACGAGATGGATTGGCAATGGTATACGCGCTACAAAAGTTTGGACATTATTTATTAGGGTCTAACTTTAAAATGTACACAGACCATTCTGCATTAAAATACCTAG
>ML795005.1:370871-380922 GCA_009831015.1 Picea engelmannii | reverse complement strand
GTTGGGGGGGGGGGGATATTCATATGGCTACAGTTGTTCCAAGAATATGATTTTGAGGTTGTGGTGAAACTCGGGAAGTTGAATGCAGGGCCAAATCATCTATCACACATATTATTGGGAGAAGATGCAGACAATTTAGATGACAGCTTACCAGATGCACAACTATTTGCAGTTAAATGGTGGATGATTACTTCTCGGACATCGTACAATTTCTAAGTACAGGAATGTCTTCATCAAAGATGACAGTGATGCAGAAGAAACAACTAGTAGTAAAAGTAGCAGATTATCAGTTGATTGCAGGGAATTTATACAAGTTGGGTGCAGATGGAATATTGAGACGATGTGTGTTGGAACATGAACGACTGATGATACTTGAAGAGGCACATGATGGGATTACAAGAGGACATTATGCAGGGAGAGAAACTGCACAAAATATTTTGTGCACAGGGCTCTGGTGGCCCACACTTTAGAAAGATGTTAAGGAATACTGTTAGCCATGTGATGTATGTCAAAGAGTAGGAAAACCATCTAGGAGGGATGAAATGTCTTTGAATCCACAGGTTATGTTGCAAGAATTTAATAAATGGTCCATAGACTTTGTAGGGCCAATCAATCCACAAGCAAGAAGATCAGGGGCAAGGTACATAATCACTATGACAGAGTATTTGACAAGATGGGAAGAAGCAACCCCAATTACAGATTGCACCGTGGAGACTGTTGCGAGGTTTTTGTTTGAAAACGTAGTTAGAAGGTTTGGATGTCCACACATATTACTTAGTAATAAAGGAACCCACTTTTTGAAGAAGATAATTGCAGCATCGACTGAGGAGTTTCAAATTCATCATTAGAAGAGTACCTCGTATCATCCTTAGGTTAATGGAACAGTGGAAGCTTTCAATAAAATTCTAGAGAATGCTTTGACAAAAATTTGCAACGTAGGGAGAGAAGATTGGGACTTAAGAGTTCCTACAGTATTATGGGCTTACATGACTACAAGTAAAAAGTTGAAAGGTCAGACACCTTTCAGGTTGGTCTATGGGAAAGAAGCAGTGATGTCAATGGAGTTTATTCTACCTAGCATGTCCATTGCAACGATCACTAATTTATAGAACTCTAGCGTAGTAGAAGAGAGATTGGAACAATTAGTACAACTTGAGGAACATTAGTTTGTTGCAAGTTTCCATCAGCAAGTTCAAAAGGCAAGAGAGAAGGCATGGCATGATCGACAAAGTAAACATAAAAAGTTTCATGTGGGAGATTTGGTATTACTTTATGACAACAAGTTTATGCAGCATCGAGGAAATTTTAGAATGCATTGGTTAGGACCCTATGTGATTCAGAATGTAACAGAGATATGTGTTGCACAGTTGGAAACCCTGAATGGAGAAGTCCTTGGAGGAATGGTGAATGGAAGTTGGTTGAAACTCTATAGAGGCGGATAACACTCTGTGCAATAATCTGGGTTGCACCCAAACACATGTATCATAGTAGTTGTACTACACTAGGAAGGAAAAATATAGAAAAACAAATAAAAAGTAGAAAAAAGGAAGAAAAAAAAATAAAAAGTAGTTATAGAAAAATGAAAAATATTATAGAATATAAGGCATAGGAGATTGCGCAGTAGGAATGACTATTGCGCATCAGGATAGAATTGTGCCAAGTAAGAAAATAATGCATAGAAGAAAAAGACTGTGAAGCAAACAGATGCAAAGCAAGAACAGTTGTGCAGTTTGGAAATGACAAGACCATTGGAAGCATTAAAACACGGAAACGACAGCTATGAAGTGGGAATGACAGGTCATAAAAACGTCATATAATCTTAAATGTTAAAATTCGTCGGAAATCACAACAGGTTGGCAGTACGAGGCAAAAATTATACAACAAATTTGGTAATAAAGCCACATGTATTTAACCATTCATCAACCATGTTGGCATATTGGACAAAGGAGTTAAGGCGCGATGACACATACATAATTAAGAAGGAGGCGCAAAAATAGTCGAATGTCATTAAGCGTAAATCATTGTTGCATGCAAGAGAGACCGAACCAGAGAAAACCAAAGTGAACCCGATCGATTCAAAGTCGTGCTACAGCTACCATAGAACAACCACAGATCTAGTCAATGAACCTGTCGCACAGGACGAATGGCCCCGCCAAAACTTGGAGCGATACCAGCAGCAACGTAAAAATAGTCAAAACACCCAGCAATTACACCAAAAGTTGAGGAAATACTCAGGGCTTCAACTTTGGCATCACAGGAAAGCTTCCGCAAAAATTACATCCCACCTAGGATGGATGACGCGCCACCAATTAACGTACCAGAAAATAGGAAATACCCACTGGTAACATCACCACGCCCACCTGGTGTAAGAATTGAAGGAGATATGCTCGACAAGGTTGTCTTTCTCAAGTTCATGGATCTTCATATCACCAAAGAGAAAAAATTCTCGGAGCTTTCCAGGGACAAATACTTGTGCACTAAGAGTGTGTCGGGCATGTCAGCGATAGTTTTGGAGATACAAGTATGGGAAACAGGGTTGTAGAAGTTGGGCATACTAAACTTGATGGATATCCCACACTTCGGATGAACTCTGGAAATTAATGTGTGTGTGAAGGTATTGATCAGCTGCATCCATGGGGGGACACTATGGCTTGACCCCCCAATGTTAATTGATACCGCATTGATTGCATGAATCACATGTCTCCCAAAGGCCAGCAAGAATGTGGTCATTTTGTTCAACAAGACAGGAGAGAGAGCCCTCTCAGAATCAATGAAGGAAAATTTCCATACTTTAAGGGGGTGAAGGGGATTAGATGTTAAAAACATCAATGATACCAATGTTCGGTTTGCAACACAGGTATTCGCTTGCAAGTTGCTATGCAAATATAGGAAGGATGAAGTACCAGTTACAGTCATTGCAGCTGCAAAAAAATGCATCTAAGGGGTTCAAATTAATTGGGCCACCTTCTTGGTGAACCAATTTGTGAAAGATTGTATTGAGGCCTAGGAAAAGGGCACAAACTTTCACTATGCATGGTTGTTGATTTTGATTACATTGGTCGGATGGTACGAACTAGGCCACTATCAGCGCATGGGGAAATCCGACAGAGGTAATATAGCTAGGAGGTATTCCAACTTATTGTTGATTTTTCATAAGCATTAGGTTAAGCATGAAGTTCATTCCATTTTATCATTTAACCATAACCATAAATGTTGCAGCAACCAAGATCACAAGAAGAAGCACCATGCACAAGAACACAAAATGTATCATGGGAAACCCTTATCAACAGGGGAAGAAAACCCAGCCAAATCCTTTGCTATATTCTTCAAGAGAAAGACCTTCACCACCAAGAAAGACCTAGCACACAAGAGGGTGCTCAAACCCTAGAACTCTAGCACCCAAGAGAGGTGCGCACCTTTTCCCAAAGAAGTGTACTTGCTGAAATTTCCAAACTCATAAAAAAGATATGATTCCACAATGGGGAATTTCCCTTTACTTATATTGGAATTGTCGTATCAACTGAAGTGTATATTGGATCAACAGGGCTGACCTCTCTAAGTCATATTATAATTATAATTGTTATTATTATTATTATTATTAATATTAATATTATCCAGATTAATTATCTTTTACATTTATTATTAATCACATTAAGGTAGGGTCGACCTGTAACCTTTACATAACAATTAGGGTTACAGGCAATTCTCACCCTTGAACAACATATAGCAAAGGATCTGATACACCCACTAGTGCTCATCCACTAGGGGCACATCCATAGGGATGTCATATCTCTGATACACTGCATAACACAGAAGAACTAGATCTTCACACGTTCACCTATGCTCGTCCACAAGCACGTCCAATCTACAAATCTTCTTTCTCACTGCCTCACACAGGAGAATCATCTGGAGTATTCTCATAAACTCTTCTTCTCAAAGGAGGCTAATACATCATCTTCATTTTTCTTCACATGATGATGCACCTTGCACTTTGGGATTTCACACGTTCACCTTGTGCTCAGCCATAGGCACGTCTAACTCAATAGATCGCCTTTCCCACTGGATAATCACCTAGAGTTCTTCTTAACTCTCTGAATGGAGGAGGTCATCTCTACATTCCTAGCTCTATCTCAGGCAGGAATGACATACCCTTCTTAGGGGCTTTCTCTAATGTTTGTAAGTTGAGAAAAAGACTCACATAGCTACAATGATCCACACCTCACAGGTTTGTAAGCTGGAGAATGTCTCACATAGCTACAATCATCAACACTCCCTCTCATCTAGGGAGGCATTCTTCATCATGCCAAGTCTCACACAGATGTTCTCTGAATTTTGTTTTTGGCTGGAGTCATCAATACTCCCTCTCAATTAGGAAGGTATTTTTCACCAATTTAATCTGGTGTAGATGTTTGTAATCTGCTCATGTGTAGGAAGGTATTTCATGTGTACGATTTTCCTCTGCATCATATATCTAATATAAGGATTTCATGTCATGATGTTTTCGATCCATTAGGAAATATTGGGTTCTCAAGGATCTTTACACACGGCTCTTAGTTATCATCATAGGATCCATCTCATTGTCAAGTAATCTGTCAGAAGCTTGTGAAGCCACATTGCTTTGCACGCTCACTGCTATATACTCTACCTCTCTGGTACTCAAGACCACAGAGTTTTATTTCATGTTGCATTAGGAACCCATGGAAAACTTCACGGTAAGATGATAATTAGATGTGCTCTTCAGGTCTATTGTACTATCTGCTCAATCTGTATCGGCATACCCTGCAAACTCAAGTTCACATTGGAGGCATATCTCAGGCTATATCCAATTATGCCTTGTATATATCTCAATACATGTTTTACTACTATCCAGTGAGACTGTCTCGGTTGACTCATGGATTGACTAAGCACATTCACTGCATAGCATGAATCGGGCTTGGTGTTAACTAGATACATCATTGATCCAATCAGTTGTGGACCAATCTTGTATGAATCATAGTCATTTATTTTTCTTCTTTAAATCCATTGTGGTGGATTTGCATTCTCTCATATTGAACTTCTTTAGTATTCCCACTATATGTTTTCCTTGATTTAGGAAAATCTTATTGGTCCTCTGTCATACTTCTTGTCCCAAGAAGTGGTGCACCATACTCATATCCTTCTTCACAAAATAAAAAATCAAAGCTTTCTTGTATTCAACAACAAGGCTTTCTGAATCAGGCTCTTGTCACCAACAATGTAATAATATCGGTTTGGATCAGTAACACTCTTGCTAAAAACCAAAATCATCAAGAACCCATCCATCTGATATAGCTTCCAACTCATGGATGGTAGTATGGATGAAAGTGTATCGGGATCATTGGATCAAGTGTCTCATCATAGATGACACCCTCTATTTGTGAGAAACCTCTGGCTATATATCTTGCTTTGTATTTCTCGACACTTCTATCAATTGCATGCTTGATCTTATAGATCCACTTGGAAGTCATCACAAACTTCTCTTATGGTCTCTGGATAATATTTTATACATCATTCTTTTAAGACATATCGGTATTCTTCTGTTATGGCATCTTGCCATACATGTTCTCTTGTTACTTCTTAAGGACAAGGAGGCTCAACATCCATGAAGTGGCTCATGACTGAAGGATAGCTTGAAAATCTCTTTTGCTTTCTCAATATGTGCCTTGAGAGGCTTGTATATTTCATTGCCTCTTTGCAGAGTGAGTTTAGGTAGGCCTTTTACACCCTACTGCAATATCTTTGAATATATCAACCGGAACAACTGGATCAATTTTAATAAGGTATCTCTTCTTTAAGGACAATGTTTCTGCTTGTTCTTGTATAATGAACAAATCAAATATGATTTGGACTCGCGTACCAGGGATAATGGTCCAAGTCTTTGAGAGCTCTTGTACTAGGAATAATATCCTTCATTTATTTGAAAAATGTAATCAACTATAAAATTATAGATCAAATGATTTACCTTGTTTGTAGCCATATATTTTTAGAGGAAGTACTTCTCCTGTCTCTTCTCTTCATTTATTTGAGGTGGATCCGGATTAATGTTAGTAGTGGAAGCATATTGTCTTCGCTTCTTCCTGGTTGGACAGTTTCTTGCAATGTGTCCATACTTGTCACATCTGAAGCACTGAATTTCTGAAGTATCTCTTCTTTGATAACCTGGATTGGGTGAAGGCTTTTCACCTTTAAATTTTTGCCTGAAATTTCTTTTGAATCTTCCTCCCTTCTTTGTATGAAGTGCAATAGCATGATTTTTTTCTGAAGAATCTTCCACTCCTCTGTTTCTAAGTCTAATTTATTCTTGAGTGCAATCTGTCCATATTCGATCAAAGGTTGGTAGAGATTCTCTTCCACTAATACTTTGAATGAAAGGCTCCCATGATTTTGGAAGATTTTGGAGAGTCGTTAAGACAATTTCTCTATCAGACATGATTTCCCCAATGGTCTCTAGTTATTCTTTAATCTCTGATAACTTCATAAAGAAGAGTGAAACTATGCCATCCTTTGTCATCTTGGTACTTTGAATTTGGCTCTTTAAGGTAAGATCTCTGAGAGTGTTGTCACTTTCAAACATTCCTTTTAAAACTTGATACATATCATAGGTTATCTTCAGATTGGCAATACGAAGCAAGAGGTGATCTCTTATTGAGTAGATGATTATTTTTCTTGCTTTGACATCTTCTTCCTTTCTTGTCTTCTTCTCTATGTATGTAGTTCTAGCTGATAGAACTTTAGTTGTTACATCCAAGAGATCATCTTCTTCAAGAGTGACTAGAAGCTTTGATTTCCAGGGGCTGAAGTTGCTTGCTCCATCAAGCCTATCTTCTACTAATGTTTTGTTCTTCATTTTGATTGGTTTCTTCAAATTCTCGCCAACTAGAATTTGAGAATCTAATGATTAGGTTGAAATAACAACCTTGGATTATTTTGGACTTATGAATGTCAATAATCAATTTGATAGTATCACGGAGATTCTTGCTGATTCAGGAAAACGTTTCTTCAGAAATCTAGAATTAATATTTTGCAGGAAATTTCGGCACCCTAGAAACCCTAGGGCCAAAAATAAAAATTTCTTGAAATTTAGTTTTGAGAGCTTCTGGAGATGCGCTATAAGAGGCAGTACTCTTATATGCAAAAAGTAGCCCCAGCATCCAAGTAATAAGGGTTGAATAACCACTGAAAAAGGAGGTCATACGAATTTTTTTTCTGGAAACCCTAGGAGGGTCATACGATTCTGCAGAAGAGGAGGGATGACTGGTAAAGGCTTGTAGCTTGTGCAATGGTTTCTTCAAGACCTATGCTTTGATACCATGTTGATTTTTCATAAGCATTAGGTTAAGAATTAAGTTCATTCCATTTTATCATTTAACCATAACCATAAATGTTGCAGCAACCAAGATCACACGAAGAAGCACTATGCACAAGAACACAAAATGTATCCTGGGAAACCCTTCTCAACAAGGGAAGAAAACCCAGCCAAATATTTTGATATATTATTCAAGAGAAATACCTTCACCACCAATAAAGACCTAGCACACAAGAGGGTGCTGAAACCATAGAACTCTAGTGCCCAAGAGAGGTGCGCACCTTTTCCCAAAGAAGTGTACTTGCTGAAATTTTAAAACTCACAAGAAAAATATGATTCCACAATGGGGAATTTCCCTTTACTTATATTAGACTTGTCCTATCAACTGAAGTGTTTATTGGCTCAACAGGGCCGACCTCTCTAAGTCATATTATAATAATTATTATTATTATTATTATTATAATTAATATTATACAAATTAATTATCTTTTACATTTATTATTAATCACATTGAGGTAGGGCCGACTTGTACCCTTTACATAACAATTAGGGTTACACAAAGGTCTGACTCTTGAAAAACATATAGCAAAGGATCTGATACACCCACTAGTGTTCATCCACTAGGGGCACATCCATAGGGATGCCATATCTCTGATACACTGCATTACATGGAAGAACCAAATCTTCACACGTTCACCTGTGCTCATCCACATGCACGTCCACTCTACAGATCTTCTTTCTCACTGCCTCACATAGGAGAATCATTTGGAGTCTTCTCGTCAACTATGTTGCTAAGAGGAGGCTAATACATCATCTTCATTTATGTTCACATGATGATGCACCCAACACTTTGGGATTTCACACGTTCACCTTGTGCTCAGCCACATGCACATCTAACTCAACAGATCGCCTTTCCCATTGGATAATCATCTGGATTTATTCTCAACTCTCTGAATCGAGGAGGTCATCTCTATGTTCCTATATCTATCTCATGCATGAACCATATAGCCTTCTTAGGGGATTTCTCTCAGGTTTGTAAGCTGAGAGAAAGACTCACATAGCTACAATGATCCACACCTCACAGGATTGTAAGCTAGAGAATGTCTCACATAGCTGCAATCATCAACATGCATGACATACAACGATTAAGAGAAGACAACGGGATAGTAATTTCACATTTTTTGTATACTTGGAAAATATTAGGTATCTAGTCGAACACATACCATGCATATCAGTTGAGATGGTGGAAACATATAAGGACATTGCACCTTTTAAAGTAGTCGTGCACCACATGTATGTGTAGGCAAAGAAGGACCCGACGCGCCAGTGATTGCTAACCAATTATAGGTTCACATCGGAAGATGCATGCCTAATTGTGAATGATTGGGAAGATGGGTGGAAAACCCCAGCAGATAAAATGGCGCACACGGAAGACAAAGAAGAGAAGGATAAGAGTGAAAAAGAATGCGATGAGGAACGAGAGAATGATCAGAACAATGGCGCAAGAGATGTGCCTGGCCCATCAACAACAAAAATTCAACATACATTCCCTACGATAGGATTCAAATGAAAGGATAAGGGGAAGGAACTAGCAGGAGGAGTGTGCAAGAAGACTAAAGCTCACAAACAAACCCTAGTTTATACTTTGACCGATGATGATTTGGACTGCATATGCTACCAATTACGAGATGTCGCGGAGGAAATCATGGAGGAAGCAAGAAGAGAAGAAACAGAGAGTGCAGGATCAGTTGGTAGCACTCCAACGACTCTTAGCAGCAACCAACCTAACAAAAGAGAGCAAGACCGAGGGAGGATCGTCCATAATTCCGGGGAAGGAAGCAAAGGATGTGCATCCATCCTTACCCCATCTAGCAGTCGGGCATAGAACACTCCAGATTGAGATGAAGACATTTGAATTTCCAATGTTCAAATTAAAAGAATAGGTGAATGCGCTAGGACACCTGAATATAGTGGTATCAAGGATGTCGATACAAAGATTACAAGACTTGAAAATAGGCTTATTCCAAGAGATTAAGAATCAAGGAGATGAAGCACACCAAGAGCTGATGAAAATAATGGATCAAAGACCTCAGCTGCAATAACAGTATGATGTTGCGCTTGAGCAGAAAAAGGAAGTTGAAGGCCGAGTGAAGGAAGTAATGAAGGAAAAAAATGAGGTCGAGGAAAGGGTAAAGTGTAAGTTTTTGAACCTGCAAAGTAAAGCAATGCATATATATTCTTAAGCAGTACAGAAATTAATCAATGGCTCATACACAGAATACACAGAGATCTTTACCGGAAACCCTCAACCGGGAAAACCTTTCTTTTTCATTATATCGAATTTCACCATTCGCCATACAATATATACAATGTTTTTAGGTATTCCGTAGATACCAAAACCCTAATCCCTTAATCTGGGATTAATTTACAAATCAGCTAAAAATAGCAAAATCCGCTAAAAATAGCAAAAACCGCCCCAAAAAAAAAATTTGGGGTGTTGCCCCGAACGTTGCGCGTAACCAGGGGGGGGCATACCTGCCCCCCCCTGGGACCCCCCTAGGAAGCTCCCGGTGCAACGGCAGAACCCTGGGTGAAGGGATCGTCAGACGCAGTCGTCGTATCTGACGCACCCACACACACACACATGCAAAGAATATAACACATACCCAACATTCTCCCACTTGTTGTTTTCTTTGCATCCAGGGGTCCAGGGGATTATATAGTCAA
>ML795005.1:344552-366489 GCA_009831015.1 Picea engelmannii | reverse complement strand
ATATCGAATTTCACCATTCGCCATACAATATATACAATGTTTTTAGGTATTCCGTAGATACCAAAACCCTAATCCCTTAATCCGGGATTAATTTACAAATCAGCTAAAAATAGCAAAATCCGTTAAAAATAGCAAAAACCGCCACAAAAAAAAATTTCGGGGCGTTGCCCCGAACGCTGCGTGTAACCAGGGGGGGGGGCATACCTGCCCCCCCCTGGGACCCCCCTAGGAAGCGCCCGGTGCAACGGCAGTACCCTGGGTGAAGGGATCGTCAGACGCAGTCGTCGTATCTGACGCACCCACACACACACACATGCAAAGAATATAACACATACCCAACATAAAGAAATCCATCCGGGAAAAGGATGAAGATGAAAGTATAGCATAGAAAACAAAAGCAGTTGTCCAGAAATTATACAAGGCCATTCTGGAAGTCCCAATAGTAGTAGAAGCTACTATGGAAGAATTGTTGGAAACACCTACCACACTTAGAGGGGGGGTGAATGAGTGTGGGGCTATTTTTCCCAAAACTTCCCTCTTACACAAAACCCATTAGTTAGTGATCATAATTAACCAAATAACTTCATTGTTGACATTTATAACCAGTTAGATGTGAGCACATATCAGCAACATATATCAGCAATATATCATCAATAAGTCATCACCACAAGGAACACAAAGAACACAAGATGTATGTACAATTTTCTTTTTATTACGGACTACAATCCTTAGGGTTTTTCAGCAACAACTGAATAGAGTACAACTCTACAAGAGCACCAACTCTATAATGCAAGACTCAGCTTACACCCTCAACACCAACTAAGATGAGGCAACAATCTTCAACAGATATAAATCTGTCACAGGTACACGACCTGTTAGTAGTGCAGCAAGCGTGTGTACGCGCTCTGGCTCACTACAGCTTGCGTGTGTACGCGATCAGTCTTTACTGCAGCCCACGTATACCTTCTAGGATATTAGGGTTTTTCCTTTTCATCACAAGCTCAAATCTTCTACAACCTGCAATAACATTTTCTTCTGTCTTCCACTGTCCAGTCTGACCCACAGTCATTCACAACACATCCAAGCTCTCTAATAGCTTGCTCATACATCTCAACCATACAATATGGATGCTACTCAACCATGTATAAATAACAAGTATATTGTAGCCATCATATCGGTACTGAATCATAAGAGTGTCGATCACTCCATCAACCAACACATACAACATCACAACAGCCATACCAAGAATGCCTCAAGCATTCACCTCACAACAAACAAGAATATCCATCAAGACAAATAATGCAACCATACCAGAGTTTCTATGGCAGATCTAAACTCATAGAATGCAGATCTGGAACCAGCTTCCTCATCCAAGAGCATGTCATCATCTCAACCACAGATCTTCAAGGACTCATCAATTGTACGCGCCCTGTCCTTATTCATCCCACGTATGTACGCACCATTGCTCAAAGCAGCCTACGTATACCTCAGAAGCTAGGGTTTTTGAACTTCCGAGACTTCTTCCGTCATGACCTCAGACTTGCCAAGACTTTGATATGCTCATAAGATCGTCCAGACCATCTCTCTCTCAGAATATATCTTCAATCATGCTCAAGATATCTCCACAAGTGTATTTTCACAAGAGAACCTGGCCTCTTATTTATACTCTTCATCTTCTAGGTCACTTAACCCATATCTAGGTCACTTCCTTATTTAGGGTTAACCACTTTCTAAAAATAGAAATTTCTCCATTTTATTAAAATAATCCTTCTTGATTTTGTCACTTCACTTTATCATTAAAATAATGATTTCTTCTTTTCAATCACTTTGACTTCTTTGACCATTTGGGGCTTCAATCCAACACATGGGGGTCTTTCAACTTCGTAAGGGCATAACTCAAAAACCGTGAGGATTTATGTGACATTCCACATACCACTGGAAATGGCATGACAAGCATTATCTATCTAGGATAGTTTCAGCAACAAAGTCATTGATATTCATCTCATTATTCCACATACATGCATGGGTTCTCCCAATCACAACACAACCACAAAGCGTCTTCCCGTGAGAGATTTCACCATAAGGGGACCACTTTGGAGTTCATCCATTTGTACTTCTTATCAACCATGACAAGATAATAATGAGTCATCAAACAATCAAAGAATCCATCTATATTATGTATTAATGACAACTCATTGATCCATCTTCATCTATGCATCTTGATCCATCTTCATCGATTGGTTTCCACTTGACATCTATCATTCTCATCAAGGATAATACATATACATGTTCATCAATCATCAATCATCAATCATCAATCAATCAAGTATATCAATCATTCAATCCATTGACATCAAACAATCAAACCATTGGCATCAATGACAACATGATCCAACAATCTCCCCCTTTGGCATTGATGGCAATACCAACATTGATGTCAACACAACAACACCAATCATTGATGTCAACATGTAGACAAGGCATGCTCTACATCAATCATAACCATGTGACTATCTCTCCCCATTTCATATCATAATAATGTGACTATCTCTTTCTATCAATAAAAATCAATCACATGAATGTGACTATCTCTCCCCCTTTGACATCAATGGCAAAGGGCCATTCTCCTCCTTGGGGTTGCTCCCCTTGTTTGAATGTCTCTAGATTATCTCCCCCCTTTTGAACAAGGGATATCGATCTGATGCAATGCTGAAAATACATCACTCATGCTCCCACTAAGATTATCGCTCCCTCTGGAATTATGCCTCTATGTTCTTCCTTCATATATAGGGCTCTTTTCTAGGTATGCATCTGATAAGTATATCCTCCTAGAATCATAAGAAGAATGACTCCCCCTATGGGTATGTCTCCCCCTATCTTCAACTGGGTCATAGATCAACAAATCTCTATGACAATCCTTGGACCTGTCCAATGCATCAAACTTGTGCCATACCATACATCATGAAAAATATATGTCTAAATAGAAAATCATGAATAATATAGTAACCAAGTACATCATGTACCAAAATGTGCCCACAATGCACATCACCCATGTACATCAACCATGTACATACAATGTACCAAACGATATCATCAAATGAAGTGTATCAATCATATGCCAACATGTGTATCTACCAATATGCCAACATGTGCATCTACCAATATGCCAACCATCATGCATCATCACTTGCACCAAGAAAGTACATCAACCATGCATCAACAAGCTATGACTCCCCAATGATGTACAACATGACTATCAACTCAGCTCGCCAACTATATGTCCCAAAATGTAGTCCAACCACATGCAAAATGCATGCACCATGATATCCAACAATCTACCAATGCATGTACCAAATATGCTTCCAATAATGAAACTCAAATATGTATCACCCATGTACCCCAACAGATCAACATTGTTTTTCAATAGAAAATGCATCAATCCATACTCATGGGTTAGTGCCATGCACCCAAGATTTATTTTACATAATCCAATAGATGAACACTTAAACCTACAACAAAAACAATGTCAAAACCTGCACCAAACAATGTCGGACCCTACAACACAGTGTTATACCATCACATCAATCTGCAACCCCTATGCATTGCCTTTTTCCCAAGGTTTTACCATATGTACGCGGCCAAATTCACCACAGCTCGTGTATGTACACGACCTATTCAAGGTCAGCCTGCGTATGTACATGACTGTTGCCATTGTCACCTGCATATGCTTCAGTAGATGAGTCACTAGGGCTTCCTTTAAGTCTTTCATTCTTCTCTGACTGCTCAGTCTTCTTTACCCATTTCTGACGGTGTTCCTGCTTCTCAGAACTTGAGCTATGAGTACCATATTTGCAAAAATATCTCCCTTCCTTAATTCACTCCTTCTTCTAGCCATGCTATGTGAGGTCCTCATCATGGATTTTCTTCTTGTGTTCCAGCAATCCAAATCCATTACAGTTGTAGCATCTCATGGTGTTACAGTGAACAGCAATGTGTCCTACTTTATCACATCTCCAACACCTTATGATGTTATAGAATATTCCATTATATCTTCTTTCATAAGCTCTACATTCAAAAGATTTGTGACCATATTCATTGCATGAATAACAATGTCCATGAAAAATGATTTCATACCTTTGCTTTGGTGTCCCAAAGATAGCTTCTTGATGTCTTCCTTCCTTTGTTCTTTTGAGATTTTCTTTGCCTTGTGTAGATGGTTGTTTTGCAACATTGTCTTCCTTCTTTGATGGACTTACCTCATGCTTCTTTGAGGTGCTTGCTTCAGCATGTGTAGCTTCTTCTTTGTATCCAAGACCTGATTTATCATGTGGTGATCTTTGACTTTCCAAGATCTCATCCAAGATTTTTGAGCTATTCAAGAATTTATTTGACTTCTCTACCTTCTTTCTAAGATCAACAATTTCAGCTTCTAACTTACAACATGACTCTTCTTTTTCATTTATTTGATTCTTCAATAGTTCCTCTACCCTTTTGGCTTCTTCAATTTGGGTCTTGAGATGGATAATAGTTTCAAAAATTTTGCTAATCTCATCATCTACCTTCACATCTTCTTTTTCATTMTTTAGTCTTGTGATCTCTTCTTCCTTCTCTTCTAATTGARTCTTATTGCTTTCTTCTTGTTCTTTGATCATTTCCTTTAACATCAAGATGKGCCTTTGACTCCTCCTAAGAAACTTCTTAGTGTTATCTRAAAGATAGTTATAGTGTGTATAATAATGATCACKTCTATATCTATATAAACCCTCTTCAACTTCTTTTTGAAGTTTTAATAGATTTTCTTCTATTCTTTTCATGGGATAATAACCATCAAACTTTACACAAACTGTTTCTATATCTTCTTCTTCACTTGTAGAGAAAAATTCATYATCATCATTGCAATCAAGGGTTTTTKAGGGTTCTTTACCTTCATTTGAAATATCTTCATGATCTTCCTTTTTTCCAACATCAACACATGATTCTTTGTCTTCATTTGAAGTGCCTTCAAGATCTTCCTTTGTGCTATCATCACTTGATTCTTTGTCTTCACTTGAAATGTTTTCAAGATCATATTTTGAAATAATACAATCAAGGGTTTTTGACGATTCTTTACCTTTGATAATATTGATGGAGTGGTCTTCAATATATTCCTTCTCCTTCTTTCTTTGATATGTATCCTCTAGATTTAGCCATAGATCCTTGGCGGAAGTGCATTGTCCCATGCTCTCTTTGATAGGGGTTGAGAGTCCACTAAGTATGGTCTTGAGGCATCATTCTTCTTTTCTTCCCTTTGAGCTACATACTTTGACTTGATCTTCAAAGGAACTGATCCACCAATGGTTTCCTTCCAAATAGCTGCTCCCATTGTCTTCAAATATAATCTCATCTCTACTCTCCAAGTAGAATAGTTTTCCTCATCAAGGATTGTAACTTCATCATCCATTTGTGTGTCTATGGATCTCCTTCAAGCTTGTTAAGGCTTGTAGTTAAAGCATGCTCTGATACCAATTGTTGGACACACCTACCACAGTTAGAGGGGGGGTGAATGAGTGTGGGGCTATTTTTCCCAAAACCTCCCTCTTACACAGAACCCATTAGTTAGTGATCATAATTAACCAAATAACTTCATTGATATCATTTATAACCAGATAGATGTGAGCACATATCAGCAATATATCATCAATAATTCATCACCACAAGGAACACAAAGAAAACAAGATGTATGTACAGTTTTCTTTTTATTTCGGACTACAATCCTTGCAGTTTTTAAGCAACAACTGAATAGAGTACAACTCTACAAGAGCACCAGCTCTATAATGCAAGACTCAACTTACACCCTCGACACCAACTGAGATGAGGCAACAATCCTAAACAGATATCAATTTGTCACGGGTACATGACCTGTCAGTAGTGCAGCAAGCGTGTGTATGCACTCTAGCTGACTATAGCCTATGTGTGTACGCCGCCAGTCTATATAGCAGCCCCCATATACCTTCTGAGCTATTAGGGTTTTTCCTTTTCATCACAAGCTCAGATCTTCTGCAACCTGCAATAACATTTTATTCTATCTTCCACTGTCCAGTCTAACCCACAGTCAGTCACAACACATCCAAGCTCTCTAATAGATTTCTCATACATCTCAACCATACAATATGGATGCTACTCAAGCATGTATAAACAAAAAATATATTGTAGCCATCACTCCATCAACCAACACATACCACATCACAATAGCCATACCAAGAATACCTCAAGCATTCACCTGACAACAAACAAGAATATCCATCAAGATAAATAATCCAACCATACCAGAGTTTCTATGGCAGATATGAACTCATAGAATGCAGATCTGGAACCAGCCTCCTCATCAAAGATCATGTCATCAGCTCAACCACATATCTTCAAGGCCTCATCAAATGTGCATGCCCTGTCCTTATTCAGCGTGTGTATGTATGCACCATGGCTTAAAGCAGCCCATGTATACCTCAGAAACTAGGGTTTTTGAACTTTTGAGACTTCTTCCATCATGACCTCAGACTTGTCGAGACTTTGATGCGCTCATAAGATCGTCCAGACCATCTCTCTCTCAGAATAGATCTTCAATCATGCTCAAGAGATCTCCATGAGTGTATTTTCACAAGAGACCCTAGACTCTTATTTATACTCTTCATCTTCTAGGTCACTTAACCCATCCATATCTAGGTCACTTCCTTATTTTAGGGTTAACCACTTTCTAAAAATAGAAAGTTCTCCATTTTATTAAAATAATGCTTCTTGATTTTGTCACCTCACTTTATCATTAAAGTAATGATTTCTTCTTTTCAATCACTTTGACTTCTTTGACCATTTGGGGCTTCAAGCCAACACATGGGGGTCCTTCAAATTTGTAAGGCCATAACTCTCAAACCGTGAGGAGTTATGTGACCTTCCACATTCCACCATAAATGGCATGACAAGCACTATCCATCTAGGATAGTTTTAGCAACAAAGTCACTGATCTTCATCTCATTATTCCACATACAAGCATGGGTTCTCCCAACCACAACACAACCACAAAGCATCTTCCCGTGAGGGCTTTCACCGTAAGGGGACCACTTTGGATTTCATCCATTTGTATTTCTTATCAACCATGACAAGATAATAATGAGTCATCAAAGAATCCATCTATATTATGTATTAATGACAACTCATTGATCCATCTTCATCCATGCATCTTGATCCATCTTCATCGATTTGTTTCCACTTGACATCTATCATTATCATCAAGGATAATACATATACATGTTCATCAATCATCAATCAATCAAGTATATCAATCATTTAATCCATTGACATCAATCAATCACTTGGAATCAATCAATTGACATCAAACAATCAAACCATTGGCATCAATGACAACATGATCCAACAAGAACAAGTATCAAATATGAGTGAAGTCATCAAGGGATTTCGATCGCAGATAAAATACCTAAAAATGCATAGTGCACCAGGCACGCCACCCAAAGTAAGATAAGGCAAGGAGAGAATGGCGATCACAACAATCACCAACATCAAAAGGTGGAAGAAGAGTGCACCAAACTCTGTGAGTAGAGCGCGTAGATATGGACAGACTTAGTGGAAGATCCCAAGATGAAGGCTATGGAGTCCAAGTTAAGAGAATCACGAGAAAAGGCACAACAAGATTCAGAGAAAATAACTACCCTTCCACCAGTTGAATGTATGACAACCATTTTGGTTCAGAGGCAGTGATACTTGGAAGTGGAGAAGATGAGGGATCAACGGAAGATTCTTCAGCAACAGTTAGGACCATTGCCGGAAGAAGCAGTAAGGGTAATAGGTGAATTATCCACTGCACAGGGCAAGCTCAAACAAGTCTCTCGTGAAGCATAAGATAAACTAACAGCCTTGAATGTACAGGGGGGTGAAGAGGTCGCAGAAACAGAGGCATTGATACTCAAAGAAGTGGAGGTAGCAAAGGCAGCCACCCAAAAATTCCTTGAGGCATGGAGGAGCAGGTAACAGGACTGAGTCGCTCGGGATGAGCCATAGGTGAGTGTTGGGGGGTCGTTGGACAGGTAGTTTTGGATACATTTTTGATAAAAATCCTAAGTATAGAAGAAGTGTGCAGCAAAGGTGAGCATAAGAAGGAGGACAATGTGCAAACAAAGGAATAAAATAGAGGAATAAAGTAGAGAATAAAGTTGGAGAAGGAAGCAGATGAGAAGGAAGGATGACATCTTGATGCTCTAAAGATAGAATGACATGCAAAAGCAGGAAGAAAAAAATAAAAACAACATGCAAACGAAAAAGCAGGCGAAAGCAGCCCGAAAAGCCAGTCAACTGGAGTAGTCATACATTGTAATAAGGGTTTTGGGATGAACAAAATAGGGTTTTAAGCCCTAGATTGTATGTATAAATATGTA
This sequence comes from Picea engelmannii, assembly GCA_009831015.1. Classification (NCBI taxonomy): domain Eukaryota; kingdom Viridiplantae; phylum Streptophyta; class Pinopsida; order Pinales; family Pinaceae; genus Picea; species Picea engelmannii. Next base: position 358,069 of record ML795005.1, on the reverse strand, counting down.
ATGGGTTGGGAGAAGAGGGGTTCTTCCTCATATGTTCTTGGGTTCCTGAGTGTTGAGTTCTCTGAAAATTTTTGTATGGTTATGTTGTGTTAAAGATAGGAATCGATGTCTAAATGTAAGAGATGATGCAAAGAGAGAGAGAGGATTGCACTGCAGAATGACTAGGCTAGGAGGAGAAAAATATAATCATGATATATCTTTGTAAGCATAGTGTGCAAGCCTAAAGCAATTGCCAACGCATAATAAAGAAGACAGTCATTGTGGATGTAGCCCAAAGTTGGTTGAACCACGTTAAATCTTGTGTTACATGTCTTTTGTGTGATTGTTTATGGAATTTGTCTGATGCATATTAGAGTAGATTTATCTTATGTGTATTCATGGTGCAATAGTATTACTGTTACGGTAATGAGTTTATGTAGTAATCTGGAATATAGTGGTAATTTTAACCTAAGATCCACTAAGTAATAGAATAAGAGCACTTACAGAAAAATGCGCACATAACAGATAGTCAAGAATGAATAGAATAATAACCTCCCATTCCCTCACCACTGCAGAAACCTGGTTCTTGTAGTCCCAATAGTTACCTCAGGTGAGATTTCATCTGTGCATGCAGGTGATCGAGAAACGGCTGGTGTCTAAAGGGTTTTGTTGGTCAAATGATAACTCAGACCTAGGGTCTTACAAATCGCGTGTAGCACCAACATGGAGGATGTAGAGGTGGTGGAGGATTCAGAGGTGGATGAACTGGTGGAAGAGGACCAGTGCGGTGTTATAATTGTGATGAGCAGGGACATCTCGCTCGAGATTGTTCTCTTCTGAGATGTCCTTGGTGTGCCCATTGTAGAAACAACACCCATGCCATCGAGGACTGTCTCGAGTTGATCACGAAGTGGGAGGATCATGCAAGGTAGCGAGGTGCTAATTTGATAAATTCGAAGCCTCAGCCTATCATTGGACAACAAGCACCCAATATTAATATTATTACTAGAGGAGGGACAACGACTGGTGTTGATGTTGTCAATTCGACTCAAAGTAAGATCTGCAAGGAGGTACCAGAAGATGTTATATATGACCCCCTTGTGCAAAATAGTTCTTTAAGGATGCTTTTGAGATATTTTGATGGATTCCTAATCCTGCAATATCGATACCTATAGAATTGAGTCATGAGCTTCACCCTAAACCTATAGAAATATTGGTTGCATCGAAGGATCTTCCAGTGAGACCCCAACATACTATTGAGTTGCAGCTCCGCTTAATTTATGACATTCTGGATGACGAACATGTCATCAAGAAGTTGCATACCAAGCTCAAGGGGACTTTAGAGGTTGAAGAGAACCCAGAAGACTTGGTTATTGCTAACCTTCTAGAGAGAACTACAGGTAGAGTACATAGAATGAATCAACGATCATGAAGGGAATTTAGACTGGATAGTTTTTCATTTTCCTTCCATATATCTTAGTTCATCAAAATTTATTTTAGAACATATCCAGTAAATATGCATAACTCCAGTTTGAAATCATTGAGTATCTTGTAGATTATGTGAGATATAGAGTCATTGATTTATTTGTTTTGATATGAATTAAACATAAGATCCACATGGGAGCACTAACCATAGTTCTTAGCCATTCCCTTCCTGATTTTTGTTGATTTTATGTAATCTTCGTTGATTATCTGTTGGAATTAGGTAATAAATAAATAGGAGATAAAGAGGTTGTTAAGATTAGGTTAAAAAGATGATTGAAAATATTGAGTCAATGTTAAAGAGTATTAAAATAAATAGTTTAAAATAATGTATTGAATACATACTAATACAACATTGAATAATAGTAATCAAGTATTAAGATAATAAGGATAAGAACATTAAAGAGTATTAAGTTAATAAATTAATTGGGAAATGAATTGAATTGGGTAGGTGTTAAATTCCAGGAAAGAATGGATGATGGGGAAGTAGGAAGGATGAGGTAATTTAATAAAAAAAAGGAGGATAAACCTCTAACTGAGAAGGGATGAATAATTAAAAAGGGGGGGTTAAAGATGGAAATTGGAGAGAGGAGAAATATTAAGATAAGCAGAGAGAGAGAATAAGGGGAGGGGTGAATATAGATGGGGGGATTCACGGTGATGTATTAGGATACAGAGTAGTTTAAATATAAGAGATTAAAGTTTAGTTAAAATATAAGAGATAAAGCAATTAAACATAAGATAAAGGTGAAGAATATGACAAGAATTTTGTGGTAGAGTATTAATTAAAAGAAAAGAGAGAATAGAGTAATTAATAAAATAATGAGGTGATCTAAAGAGGTGATTCAATAAAGATAAGTATTGGACCCGTGATATGATCGATTTTATGACAGTAATTAGATACTTTTGTCGAATGTATATATGTGTTTTTCATGTTTTGGAGAAGCTTTTTGAAGAATTTTGTGCCAAAACGCTATGATCCACACCAGGTATGCATAATTCGTGTTTTATGATGATCTTGAGTATGATTCGGTATGATTTTATGTTTCTCGGAATCTAATTCACGTTTTTTGGTGTTACATGGCAAAAACGCATCATTTTTCTGCTTCTGGCACTCCATCCGGTACTCAATCCTGTACACAATCTAGCACTTCGTCCAGCACTCTGTCCTGCACAAAAACGATGGGCGATTTGGCGGTTATGGTATTGGCGGCCAGCAATGGGCGAATTGGGAATGTGGGTTTTGCTCGTGCTTACCCCCTCCAGGTAACTCTTGACAACTCAGTTTGGGTTGTCAAGCTAGGCGATTATTGGCTCACTCTGTTTTGGCAGTTAGGGCACCATTAATGTAATTTGCTATTTTTAGAAGTGGTTCGACCCTCCAATGCTCGACCACTTGGTCTGAAAATCTTATAAATACCACCGTGGTGGTCATACAATAGAAAAGGAAGCTAAGAAGTAGTGTGTTAGAGGCAAATACGATTTTGGCTCTGTTTTGTCATTTTCGTTTTGCCATAATTGTATAAGACTGTGTTTCTAGTTTTAATGACGAATTTGTGTTGTTGAAGATCGTGGTGTGCATTTGAAGAGTGACCACGACTGTTGGGGGGCCCACCAGCAGTCTGGGTAATTGTTCTATCATTTTGTTTATGAATTACATAGCATAAATGTCTTTTTGTTTTATTTTCTGTACATGAAATATTATTTTACTTCTTTGTTATTTAATTTGTTGTTTATGATTTAATTGTTTTAAAATAGTTTTTGCATGTTATTATGAAGAATCTTGTCAATATGTACTGACTTTGTAGTTAGTGGAAGCAAGCTTGCGGATTTAGATACTAACCACGTGTGTAGTTAGATGGTAGAATAGACTTTCTTCATGCTGAAATAGCAGTTAAAACAGAGTTTTAGGACATAAATTTAATTCATGCTTTATTTGACAAGGTTTCGGTGGATGGATAGTGGTAGTGTTAGTTTTTATTTGAAAATTGCTTATTCAAATGCTATTTAGTCTTTGCTTATCTAGTGGTTAGCTAGTTTACTCATTTCATTACTTGTCATATGCTAGAATAGTGTTTAATTTATGTTTATGAGCATTTCCCTTTTTGCAATTTGAATTGTTAAGATAGAGCTAGTTTAGTTTATGTTATGCAATTTCTTGCTTAGATTTAGGTCGCAATTTCAAGTTGTAGTTAATGATTGAATTTAGTATAGTATAAGTTTGCTTATATTAGTATAGAATGCATTTGAATTTCATAGATTAGAAGACAATTTCTTGCTTTCATAGAGTAAAAGATAGCTTTCTTTCTTTCATAGCTTAAGAGATAGTTTCCTTGCTTTTGTAGGATAGATAGTCATTTGCTTTGGTAGGTTAAAGAATAGTTTGTTTATCATAGGTTAAATATTAGTTGTTCATTCCTCTTACTTTCAATTTAGTAGATTTCCTTTTGTAAATTAGAAATAGTTGTGAAGATTAGTTTAAGAATAGAGTTCACTTGTTTCTTAGTTTAGTTAGTTGCTTATTGAGTAGTCTTAAATTAGTTTACTTGTTGTAGAAGTTATCCTAGGATAGTTAGTTGTTTACTTGCTTTAATAGGTTAGTTTCTTACTTGTCTATTTTGCTTTGATAGGGTAGTTGCTTGTTTATTTACTTGTTTTCATAGGATAGTTGCTTATTGAATTTAAGTAGGCTAGTTGAAGTAGTTTGTTGTTGTTATTTGCTTATTAGATGAATAGTTTGCATTTGCTTATTATTATACTTAGATAGTTTGCTTTTGCTTATTATTATGAATGAACCAGTTTGTTTTAAGTAGTATTTTCATTTGCTTTCCTAGAACTATCCATCGATCCTCCATTCAAAGGTTACTTAGGGTACATAGTTTGAATTTCTTAGTAGGGTTTCATCATTAGTAGTTTTTGCTTGAATAGATTAGCCCTTAGATAGCCACTTCCTTAGTTAGACTATACTATTACCAATCCTTCTACCTTGGCATATATTTTTCTACAATTCTAAGTTTACTTACCCCGGGTTGATAATTTAATTGAGGGTTTTTAGTGTGTTTTTAGTGCATATAGAACACCCACCACTTTTGGCGTCGTTGTCGAAGAGTTGTCTCAAGGTAGGAATTAGATCATTTCTAAACCTTAGCATTAGTTTGGTGGCAAGGGAAATTTAAGACGAGAGGTAAGAACCTGCGCATCTGCTATAGCAGGTTCCCCCAAACCCAATGGTAGTTTTTCTTTCTGTTTTTGTTTGCTTTCATGAACAGACCTAGGGACCCATAAGGTAGATACATTAAATCCAAATCAGACCTTTCAACCAAGGTTCCTTCTGACCTTTTTGGGGGAAGGAACATTCGTCCACAGATCGATACCGAAAAAAATAGGGGATAGCTGGACCCAAAGAGCTAAAGCAGTCTCTGAAGAGACTAAAACATGGAGCACTATAGAACATAAAATTGAAGCATCAATAATAGTGGGACATGAGGCAAGACCACTCGAGCCTTCCGCAGAACCAAACAATACAACCTTTGTTTTCTTACCACCATCAAGGGATCCTAACTTTGTGGGCATCATCTTTGTGTGAACCAACTTTTATCAAATGGCAAAATGAACTCAAAAGCAACCATTAGCCTAAGGGAACTTTCTCAAATCCTATCAGTAGCCGGGATTTCTTCTTTTCAAGAAGAACATATTTTGGCAGCAGCCAAAAGTATATCTGCATCTTCGGAAATATTAGAAGCATCAAGGTCCTATGAGCTACAAAATGATTTTCCTTGCCAAAATTCAAAGGAAGCTAAAAAATTATGGACTACATCCAGTGGAGAATCATTAAGACCTAAGATTGGGAAGTTCTCAACATCCATCTCAGCAGATCCTTTATGTACTTCAAAAATCGATCATCCAGAAGAAGAGGATTTGCATAGCATTATGAAGGAGAGCATATAAATTATTGTTGATGAACATCAAGATTACATTGAAAGTTGGTTTCAAGAGGTCATCAGGCCACAATACTATTCTCTTCTTCCACACCTTCTGATGCCCAAACAAGTAGGTTGGTTGGTTCTTCATAACCAGGTAATCATTGTGGTAACTTTTTCATATATGGATATGAGTATGTTTCTTATCTTGCTCCGCAAATGTTTACATTGGAAGAGTTCTTACACTTGAATAAATATTTTCCCTTTCTTTTTAGGTAGGGTAGGATAGTAAATAAAAGTTGTATGTTGTTAGTTTAACATAAAGTCTAATGCAACCTCATTTTACATTTTCTTTTAATAAAAGAACTATGAGATACATGTTCCTATGACTTGATCTCATTAATCTCATTAGTTTATTATATTTTAGAGTGTGGTTTTTGCAAATAGTTTTAGAGATCTCTGTAGGTATTTATATCACCAAGGGTAGACAATTCCAAGGAAATATAAAAGAAGGATTTTCTTCAAAAACATTGCTATATTTTAACCTTGTTGTCTGCTAAGCATCAAATGAATGATGACTTGTTGTAATTAGCCATGTTTTTGCAAAGATTTTCATCTTCTTTTTCTCAAGGCTCTTGAACCTTCACCACTATATAAGGAAGTGATACCCTAGCTTTCAATCTTAGAGGTCTCTCGTACATTTTTCCCAAGAAACCTAAGTAAGTGAGTAAAGTATATTTATTACAGAGTAACAAGGAGGTCCAATTAGCGGTTAGTCATGGAAATATCACAATAACTTACAAGAGAAGAAAGTGAGTTGATCCTAGAGATACCTTTCTGTTCTTTTTCAATGGTACCATCCACTACACACTAAATAGCTTGATTATATTGTTGGCAAATATTTAATAGACAACGAATGGAAAATATTTAACAGACATCAAATACTTGTCATTGATGGCAAGTAGCATTAGTACAGGAAGAATGTACAGAGGATTGATTGCATGAGTACAGGAAGTTTGTAACAGACAGGCAAACAGAAGATAAGTTCAGGAAGATCGAATGATCGAAGGCAATGCAACCAGGAAAACAGAAGATAAGTTCAGGTTGATCGAATGATTGAAAGCCCGTAAATCTTGAGAAGCATTTCTGATCATTGGATCCATTCAAAATTCTCGAAAGAATGAGGGTCGTCAGATCTGAATGTAGACAAGAAGAGATCATTGAAGAGGAGGACAGATCTTAGCTGTTAGATCCAAGCGTAGGATCCGACCATCGTTGGATCAAGAAGAACCCGCACGTCCTTTAAGGTACAAGGAGAAGCGGGCGTAATCGCGATATGCAAAATCGCGATGTAATCTGAGCCGTCAGATCAAGGTTTGATCTGGACCGTTGATTCCAGTTCATGTCGGAGTTTCAGGGATCGAGAGTTGGAGATGTCAAAGTTTATTAACATCAGGAATCTCGATTTTACGATATGCAAAATCGCGACTTGATCGCAGCCGTTGAGTCAAGATCATATCTGGACTGTTGATCCAACTCCTTATCGGAGTTTCGTGAATCGCAACTTCAAGAGGAAAAGAAACAAATGCAGCAAGAATTCTGAAATCGCGATATGTAATATTGTGATTCAATCGCAGCCGTCAAGTCAAGATCAGACCTGGACCATTGATCTAACCCCATATCGGAGTTTCGCGAATCGCGATATGGAGAGGCAAAAGAAACAATGCAACCTGAATTACGAAATTGCGATATGCGAAATCATGATGTAACTGCAACCATCAAATCAAGATGTGATCTGGATCGTTGATCCAACTTCTTTACGGAGTGTCGAGGATCGGGAATGTGAAGTGACAAAAACACCGAATGTCCAGAGTGTCGAAATCACGATGAGTGAAATCCCGACTTAATCTGAACCGTCATATCTAAATATGATCTGGATCGTTGATCCGACTGCTTTACGGAATTTCGTGGATCGGGATTTGGATTTGACAAGAACATTGAACATCAAGCATGGTGAATTTGCGATATGGGAAATCGCGAAATGATCTGAACCGTCAGGTCAAGCGTTGATCGGAGGGTTACTGTACTCTCTTACAGTTAACTCCTCAGTTTTGAATCCGTTAGAAAAACGGACTCATGATTGTCGATTAGTTGGCGTTTCAGTTGCTCAGACATGTGTCTTCTTTTTGTTTAAGGAGATGGGAAGTTGAACCGTCGTGAGTGTGTATAAAATAAAATGAGACAGACAGCATGAGGTTGGCTGTTCCGGATGGAAAATGAATGAAACAATAAGAAAGGGGGAATGAGAGGATGCGTAGTATGAGATTTAGAAAATGTGCAGAGTGAGATGAAACGCAGAGCAGAATGACAGAAAGAGCAGAAGTAGAGCAGAATGATAGAAAAAGTTGATGCAGAGCAGACCTGCTAAACAGTTTGTAGAAGATCAGATTTACAGAACAGAGAAAGATTGGTAAGAATTGACATATATGCATAAGTTGGTTGTGTATTAATTATTTCATATTTCAGGGAGGTTGGGAGGTGCTCGGGAGGACTGTTGTCCTCAGAGGTTCAAGTGGGAGCTTGAACACAGGAAGTTGTATCTTCCATTTGGTTGTAGCCAGAGAAACCAGGGTGGTAGGGTGGTGCAAGGGAAAACAGGTGTTCTATGTTATACAGGTTGGAGCATGTGTAACTGGAAGTGGGTGCTTCCATCCAGTTTGTGCTAGAACATATAGGGAGTTGGTGCTTCCTTCTAGTGGGTGCTAGAGAAACCAGGGAGTTGGAGCTTCCTTCTAGTGGGTGCTAGAGAAACCAGGGAGTTGGAGCTTCCTTCTAGTGGGTGCTAGAGAAACCAAAGAGTTGGTGCCCTCAAACAAGTTGCAGCTTGTAAAACAGAGGTAGCAGCGTCACATTGAGTTGATGCTCAATTATAGATGATGTACAGAACTTAAAAGACTGCCTATCATTTCGAAGAAGAAGAGGTTTTCTCCCTTTATGGGTTTCCTCGTGAAAATTTGTCTCTGTGTATACTTTATGTGTGACTGATGTTCTTTACTTTACTGTCCATATGTTGTATATTGTTGATGATCACTTGAAGAAAGATTAATAATGTTTTAATAGGCATAATATTGTTTAAGCTCATTTACAACTGATTCACCCCCCCCCCTCTCAGTTGTTTTAGTAATTTCAACAATTGGTATCAAAGCGGGTTCCTTTTATTCAAAGGTAGATCTGTAAGCTTAAACATGACAATTCATGAAGGGACTTCAGCCTCTAAGCCCCCTCTGTTTGATAGAACAAATTTTTCCTTCTGGAAGATTAGAATGAGAACATACTTAATGGCCTTGGGTGCTGATGTTTGGGATGTAGTAGAGACTGGTTATACAAAGCCTGTTGTGCTAGCCTCCAAGGATGATAAGTTAGAGTTTAGTTTTAATGCTAAGGGAATGAATGCTATTCTGAATGGACTTGCTGAAGCTGAGTTTGTAAAGGTGATGCATCTTGATACTGCCAAAGCAATGTGGGATAAACTTATTAGCAGTTATGAAGGAAATGAGAAAGTAAAAGATGCCAAGCTTCAAACATACAGATTGAAGTTTGAAAAACTAAAGATGAATGAAGATGAAACAATTAGCAAGTATTTTTTAAGAGTTGAAGAACTTGTAAATGCCATGAAGGGTCTTGGTGAGAAGTTTGATGACTCACTCTTAGTTCAGAAGATTTTAAGATCTCTGTCTGAAAAATTTAATCCAAAAGTCTCTGCAATAGAAGAATTAAATCATCTTAAAACTTTGTCCATTGGTCAACTTCTAGGAAATCTAACTGCATATGAAATGAGAATCAACAAAGATAAATCCAGTACTAGAGAAGCATATTTTAAAGCAGACAAGAATACTGATTCAGAATTTGATGATATTGAGGCAAAATTTGTGAGAAGGTTAAAGAAAGGATCAGGAAAATATCAAGGGAAGTTGCCCTTCAAATGCTTTAACTGTGGTAAGATAGGTCATTTTGCATCTAAGTGTCCCCATCAGAAAAAGGACCAGAACTCTGATGATGAAAATAAGTACAAATACAAGAAATTTAATCAGAAGAAAAGTTTCGTTGCAAATAATGTCAATTCCTCAGAAGACACCGATAGTGACTCATCCTATGAAGATAAGGAAAATGACTTCATGCTTATGGCCAAAGAGGATTATGATAATAAAAGCACAGGCAACGATGATAATGATGAAGAAGTTGTGGTTGATTTGGAAGGAGAACTGATCAGTGCACTGGAAGAAATTGATAGACTCAGAACTAAGAACAGAAAGCAAAAACAATTGTTGACACAGTTTGAGAAAGACAGTAAAAAACCTGATGAAGATTTTTCTCTATTGAAAGTGGAATTAGAAGAGGCAAAGAAAATAGAAGACACACTGAAACAACAATTGTCAGAGAAGAAAGTCAGGTGTGAAGCCTTAGAAGAAGAGATAGTAAAGACTAGAAAAGAAATGGAGAAATTCAAAGGATTGTATCACCAAAATCTACCAAGTATTAAAGCCTCAGAAGAATTAACCTCCATTCTAAATCAACAAAGAAATTCAAAGTTGAAAGTTGGATTGGGATATGAAGACGGATCAAGTAGTGATCATCCAAGTAATACAGAATCTATCAAGTTTGTCAAACCCTCAAACATTGACAACAGTCACTCTGCAGAAACAAAGAAGGAAAATCAGCCACCAAGAAGAAATGAAAGAAAAAGCCCCAGAACCGAATTTGTAGACCAGAAAGATTATTGGCATGACAGAAGTCGACCTCCTCAAAGAAGACAGAGTTTTTCAAGGTACAAAGATTTTTTCTATGGTCATTGTTTTCTTTGCTCTAATTTTGGTCACAAAGCTATAAACTGTTCTTTAAGATTTAGATATGAACAATCAAGATATTCAATGAATAACTATCTTCCACAACAAAGATTGAGACAGCCAAGCAACAAACAATCACAGATTATAAATCATGTGATGATTGGGAGAAGGACACAGGTGAAACACAACAACAGATATGAGCATAACAATCGTTATGATCCATTATTCAGTGAACCAGAATGTTACAACTGTCATAATTATGGTCATAAAGCCGCAGACTGTCGCTTAAGGAAATACAATTCAGATCTGATCCCCACTATTGAAAATGTCAAAGTTTGGAAGAAGAAAGTAGATGACAAGTGTGGACTAGTGCTATCAGCCCAAAGGAAAAAGAATCCCTGGTATATTGACAGTGGATGCTCCAAACACATGACTGGAGACAGAAGTAAGTTTCTAACTCTAAGTGATAGCAAATCAGGGGATGTAATTTTTGGAAATGATGCACCAGGAAAGGTAAAAGGTAAAGGAATTGTAAGTTTGAGTAACAGAAAAAGAAAAGCTCAAGATGTGTTGTTTGTAGAATATTTGAAACATAATCTGCTTAGTGTCAGTCAAGTCTGTGACCGAGGGTGTGAAGTTGTTTTTACCTCTAAAGACTGTAAAATAAAAATTGTGGATTCAGGTCAGCTAGTTGCAAAAGGTATAAGAACAAAAAACAATGTCTATGTTTTAAAAGAAGAAGAAGAAGAATGCCACTTAAGCAAATATGATGAAAGTTGGATGTGGCATAGGAGACTCGGTCACCTAAATTTTGATCAGATAATCAAACTCAGAAACAATGGGGCAGTAAAAGATAGTCTGAAGATATCAAAGCCATATGACTCTGTTTGTAAATCATGTCAGATAGGAAAGCTTACTCGCACTCAGTTCAAATCTAAAAACTTTCCCTCAACAGAAAAACCTCTCCAGTTAGTACACATGGATCTATGTGGACCGTCAAGGAAAGAAGGTACAGGAAAAGAAAATTACTTTATGTTGATTATTGATGACTATTCTAGACTAACTTGGGTTGTCTTTTTGAAAGAAAAATCTGAAGCACTCGAAAAATTCAAAGTGTTTAAAGCTTTGACTGAGAATCAAACAGGAAAAAGGTTAAAGGCAGTAAGGTCTGATAGAGGAGGAGAGTTTAGTTCAGGGAACTTCAAAGAGTTCTGTGATAAGCATGGGATCAAAAGAGAGTACACAATTCCAAGGACTCCACAGCAAAATGGAGTTGTTGAGAGGCATAATAGGTTAGTACAGCAAATGGCAAGATCAATGATGAATGAAAGGAACATACCTCAGACATATTGGGTGGAAACAATTCATACAGCTGTTCATATCCTTAACAAAGCTCATCTCAGACCACACAGTGACAAGACCCCTTATGAACTTTGGTTTGGAAGACCTGCTTCAATCAAGCATTTTAAATTTTTCGGGAGTAAATGCTATATCAAGAACAATGATGAAAATATAGGCAAATATGATGATCGGGCTGATGAAGGTGTCTTCTTGGGTTATGCTACAAATAGCAAAGGGTACAGATGCTACAATAAGAGACTGCATAAATTAGTTGACCGTATAGATATAAAAGTTGATGAAGAAATCCCAGTCAGAAATGTAAGCAGTGTTGAACCAAGAACAGAAGATACAGTTGAAGATGAAGATGAACGGGTCCAAGGATCATAAAGAGAAGAATCTGGATCAAATGAAGATACGAATATTCAAACTGACACAAATTAGCATAAAGAAGCAAAATCACCTCTCAGAATTATTAGAAAGAATCGTCCTGAAAATCAGCTAATTGGGGATATAAATGAAGGAGTTCAGACAAGAAGGAAATTGATTAAAGATTTAGAACAATCTCATGTTTCCTTTTTATCTATGACTGAACCTAAAGATTTTGAGGAAGCCAGCCAAGAAGATAATTGGATTAGAGCAATGAATGAAGAGCTTGATCAAATTGAGAAGAACAATACTTGGGAGCTTGTCCCTAGACCTGAAGGTAAGAATGTAATAGGTTCCAAATGGGTGTTAAAGAATAAAATGAATGAAAAAGGACAAGTTGTTAGAAATAAAGTCAGATTGGTCTGTAAGGGATATGCACAAGTTGAAGGTCAGGAATTTGATGAAACTTTTGCACCAGTGGCAAGATTAGAAGCTATCAGAATATTTCTTGCTTATTCATGTCATAAGAACTTCAAAGTTTATCAGAGGGATGTTAAGTCAGCATTTCTTAATGGAGATCTAGAGGAAGAATTATATATGGAGCAACCTGAAGGATTCTCTTTGACAGATAATCCTAATTATGTTTGTAAGGTGAAGAAGGCCTTATATGGACTAAAACAAGCACCACGAGCTTGGTATTATAGACTGGACAAATTTCTACAAGAAAAAGGATTCAAGAAAGGCACTGTTGACAGTAACCTTTACATTAAGTCTGAAGGTGATAATTTACTAGTTGTTTTGGTTTATGTAGATGATATTATTTTTGGTTGTACTAATGAATCATCTGTCCAGTGGTTTGCTAATTCTATGCAAACAGAATTTGAAATGTCCATGATAGGAGAACTGTCATATTTTCTTGGCTTACAAGTAAAACAAAGCTCTGCAAGAATTTTTATTTCTCAAGAAAAATATTTCAAAGAGATGTTGAAGAAATTTCAAATGGAAGATTCCTCTACAATCAGCACACCTATGGTGTTTGGTTGCAAGCTAAGCAAAGATGATATTTCACCTGATGTTGATCAAAATACATATCGCTCTATGATAGGCAGTCTTCTGTACATCACAGCATCTCGTCCTGATATAATGCAAGTTGTTGGAATGGTAGGTCGTTTTCAGTCTGCTCCTAAACAAAGTCATTTGGTAGCTGTCAAAAGAATATTCAAATACCTGAAGGGAACAATGACATATGGACTGTGGTACCCTAGAAATCAGAATTTCCAGTTAACTGCTTATTCAGATGCAGACTGGGCAAACTGTGTTGATGAGAGAAAAAGCACCAGTGGAGGAGCATTCTTTCTGTGTGACTCATTAGTTGCATGGCTTAGTAAGAAGCAAGGATCCATTTCCTTATCTACTACAGAGGCATAATACATTGCTGCTGCTACTTGTTGCACACAAATTTTATGGATGATACAAACTCTTGCAGATCTGAAGGTAAATTACACTGATCCCATTCCAATTCATTGTGATAACACAAGTGCCATTAGTGTCTCCAAGAATCCTGTTCTTCATTCCAAGACTAAGC